>JAECWM010000086.1:0-150418 GCA_018150695.1 Drosophila oshimai
AACATCTGCTCTACAGTCGCTTTTAGTAGCCGCCGTTCTAAACAGCTTTTTAAAGAAAGTGTGTATGCATACCAAATTTATAGTTTCTTAGTGTTTCTTAAGTTATAAAAAATACCTTAAATAAATCAAACAAAAAAAAAAAGTAAAAAAAAAACCCGGGCAAAAATCAAAAATATTTACTTTTTAAGTCCATTGTGTCCTTAAAAATTAATTTTAGACAATGAAGTCCATAATTCCTAAAATCCAGGAATTTTTTTTCTGAGTGTATGTCAGGCGGTTTTTCCATTGTTGTTGTTTTTATTGGGCTAGCGCCCGGCACGTGGATTTGTGTTTGATGTGTTTGTTGTTTTTGATTTCTGCGAATTATTTTTTCTGCGCTTTTTTTTTTGGTGGTCAGCTAGTGGGAGCTGCTGTTGGCGAATTACACTACGGAAGCTCAAAAGTAACACGTCTTGTCTTAAAGAAGTTTTAAGTGAAACTGTATTTACTTATTGTTAGTCTCAATTAAGAGAAAATTTAATAAATAAAATGCAAATGTTAAAAAAAAATCCTAACCTAACCCTTTCAACACCAACGTTGCCGTTGGCAACAGTGGCTTTACTGTACAAAATAACCGATGCGTAATTATTTTATTTATTATTATTATTTGTCCAGTCAGCTGTTTGATTGTTTGTATTTCGTCATGAACAAAGTGCCAATAGACATTATGAGTTCATAGAAATCGATGAAAACACATGCGTAGCCGAAAGATGACAAAATAGTTGATCTCCTATTAACTTTTTGTTGCATTACAAATTGTTCCGAATTGCATAAAAAGTGCTTAAAGTAATTAAAAACAGGCCAGTTGAAAATGGTTGAATTTTGCCTCTGGATTTTTCGAAAGACACTGTTGCCTATAGGCAACATTGGTCTTAAGTGGTACACAAAATTTTTAACTATTCATACATATTTCCTATGCTTGCGGACCGAAGGATAAACAGAAGTGAAAATCAAAACATTTTTTTTTGCCAATTTCATTAGGGTGGTTTCAGAGATGAATATAAGGAAGACAATAAACAAAATATCGAAAAGTTGTACACTTTATAAAACATTGTTGAGAGCAATTTCTTTGAAAATGGAGCCAAAAAAATGCATACAAAACAAGACAGACCGCTATAGTCGGGTTTCCCGACTATAAGATTTGCGATACTTATTGCCTTCTTTAAAAACAGCTAGCTAGCCCTCTTCAAAAAAGTGTAGCCTACTTTAGAGCGCAATAAAAATTTTCAACGCACTTGTACATACAATTTCTTGAAAATGGCCAGATTTACAAAATTTTTAGATATTTGGGTAGATATTTTCAATACAAACAACATTTATAAGAGCCACTTTCTCTAGCATTAAAAATGTGGACACCACAGAGTTTCGCGGTTTGTGAGCGTAAAAAGGGGCGTGGTCTGGTTTTGAAACAAACTTGATCTGCGCTTTGCTTATAGAAGTCTGTGTGCAAAATTTGGTGGCTCTAGCTCTTATGGTTCCCGAGATCTAGAGGCTCGTACGGACAGACGGACGGACGGACGGACGGACAGACAGACATTTCAACGGTTACAGTATTTGCTTACTCTTCGAGTATCGCAAAAATAAATACTACTTGAGAACGGCTGGGCTGATTTGGTTCACTTTTTTTTTCAGTTGTAGGTAATTAACAGGAGAGGGTCAGAACGTAATACAATTTTTGGAAACCCTCCAGGGTAATAGTAAAAAACAGATTATTAAAATATCAAATTAAATTAATTAAAAAAAAAAGAACTGTGTCGACATATATGTCAAATGAAAATCGGAGCGTCTCAATTTTATTCGTTTCAATCAGTCGAAATTACGACGTATTCCAGCGATCCAGCAACAACCGCAGCCGCGTCATAGCCAACAAGGACCACTGCGCTTCATCGAAAATACACTGCAGCCAATCAGGCTGCGAGGGGGCTTCCTAGTCATCGCTAAGGGCCAAGCCAGTCACAAAGTCATCATCGCCACTGCAGCCGGTTTCCATTGTCAACAGGGGCCATCGCTCTCCGCCAGAAGTGCGCCCCAACCACACAGAGCCACCGCATCAGACGACCGGATTTAATATTTTTATTATACTAGGGAAACTAAACGATCAATGTCTGTCTGTCCGTCCGTCCGTCCGCCTCCGTCTGTCTGTCTGCCCAAACATCATTCGGGAACTATTAGGTGAGCCACCAAATTTTGCACGACTTCTGAGCAAGCGATCGTTTGTTTCAAACCTGACCACGCCCCTTTACGCCCATAAACCGAAAACTCTGTGGTGTCCATTTAGTGTATAAAAGTGGCCCTTACAAATGTTGTTCTGTTAAATATTACCCAAATATCTAAAATTTTAAAATCTGACCATTTTCAAGAAATTGTGCATACAACTGCGTTGACAATTTATTGCGCTCAAAGTAGGCAAACAATTTTTTAAAGGGGCGCTTAAACTGATTGCATGAAAGTAGGTCACATTATTGAAGAGGGCTAGCTAACTGTTTTTAAAGAGCAAATTTTATAGTCGGAAAACCCGACTATAGCGTTCTTTCTTGTTTTTTTTAATTATTCCTGAGTTAATAAAAGTTAATTTTTTGGAATAATGCCTGCTGTTAGACAACCGAACATTGACCGACGTACACGTAGTGCAATATATGTATAGTCGGAATGTCCATGAAAGTCAATCGCAAGAGGAATGTGCAGAAAGATATGAATCGAGACGAGCCCATATAGCACAGATTCGTGCTATGCAAAGAGTACAAAATTTTAGCAGAACAGACTTTAATCGCGCTTTCTCAACGTCTACAAAGACCATTATTATTATATTATTGGGGTGTTAGTGTACCGCGACCTGTTTAGATCTATTGTACCCCCATTCGGAGCCTACAGCTCAGATATCAACCCATTTCCTCGAACAAAGTCGAGGAGTTTTGATGGGTTGATTCTTCCTAAGAGCTCATGTGATAGAGCTCTCGATCCTAAGGTTCTGCATCTTATATTTATTAAGGCCGGACAGTCTGCGATGATGTGTGTAGAGGTTTCGTCCTCCATGTCACAGAATCTGCAAGTCCTGCTGCTTGTTATTCCTATCTTACCTAGGTGACTTTTCAGTCTGCAGTGCCCGGTTAGTAATCCGGTAACGATCCTAAGTGAATTCTTCCCTAGTTTCATAAGTTCCTCGAACCTCTTCTTGTTGTAGTTTTCTATTAGAGTTTTGGCTTGCCTTAGGCCTGGGGTATTTCTCCAGTGTTCTTGCCTCATGGTGCCTTCCTCTTTCCTAATGCATTCTTTTATTGTGTGCCTTCCTATGCCACAGTAGGGTTCTGGTCCTATCAGGGGCTGTTCGGCTCCTAGTTTTGCCATTTTATCGGCAATTTCATTTCCGGATATGTCTCTATGACCCGGAATCCATTTAAGGGCCAGTCTATTTAGATTGCCCAAACGATTTAGTTTACTCTTCACCTCTAGTACTATCTTTGAGGTGACTTTATTACTGCATAGAGCAGTAATTGCTGCTCGGCTGTCCGAAAGGATCGAGATGTCCTTATTCTTATATCCACGCTGTATGTTGAGCTCTGCACAACGTCCAATAGCGCATACCTCAGCCTGGAATATGCTGGTGTATTGGCCAAGGGATTCGTGGTATTTTATGCGGGGCCCTACCACTCCAAGGCCAGTGCCTTTTTGTGTCAGGGATCCATCTGTGTACCATGCTATGGTGTGTTTAGCCATATGATGCACTTCGGACAATGTGGTCCAATCTTTCTTATTGCCTAAGTGTGTTGTGAAGTTCTGCTCGAAGATTAATTCGGCTGCCATTTCATCCCTAGGGTGTAGTATTAGGGGCACCTCACCTAACAGATTAGTCGCATCCCTGTTATTTAGAATGCAACCACTACCCGTGCCCTCAGTGCTTATTCTCAGGAGGGTAGCTTTGCGTTGAAGTTCAATTACACAATGGAGTGGTGTTAACTCCATCAGTACTTCTAAGGCAGTTGTGGGACAGGTTTTCATACATACGCAGGCAAGTCTTTGCAACTTTTGTAGCTGTTTTTGTATGGTGTTGAGCTTAGCTCGTTTACCCCATGCAATTGCTCTGTACGTGAGAATTGGTCTCACAATCATCAGGTATAGCCATCTTATTATCTGGGGCCTGGTTCCCCAGGATTTCCCAGCAATTTTTCGACAGGTATACAGAGCTCTATAACACTTCTCCACTGTCTTTTGGACATGGGAAGCGAAATTTAGCTTACTATCTAAAGTGATTCCTAAATACTTAACCTCTCGGCTAGTTTCTATAGGAATTCCTAGCAATGAGATTTGTCTCATTCTCTGTAGTTTGTACTTCCTTGTGAAGGGAACGATGACTGTTTTGGCGGGATTTAGGTTGAGTCCAACCTCCCTGCACCAGTCTAGCGTTATCTTGAGTCCGAGTTGGACGATGTCACAGAGTGTCTCTTCAAATTTGCCTCTGGCTATTATCACAATGTCATCGGCATATCCCTGACACTGGATCCCTTTTTCAGCAAGTTTGCTGAGAAGCTCATCTACCAGCAGACTCCATAGCAAAGGGGAAAGCACTCCTCCTTGCGGACAGCCTCTGCTGGTTGCTATCGTCATGTTATCTGAGCCCAGTGTACATGTTGCCTGTCTGGATTGTAGTAGGTTACCAATCCATTTACTCGTTGTAACATCTATGTTCCTCCTAGACAGGGCAGCTCGAACCGCATCATGTGATGTGTTGTCGAAGGCTCCCTCTATGTCTAGGAAGGCACAAATAGCAATTTCTTTGCTATCAACTGCCCCCTCTAGGGTGCGGCATAGTTGATAAAGTGCCGTGTCTGTTGAACGGCCTGCTCTGTATGCATGCTGCGTGTGTTGCAGCGGACAGTCTCTGAGAGCTGTTCTCCTAATATTATAGTCTACCAGTTTTTCCAGCGTTTTAAGCAAAAACGAAGTTAAGACCATAGTTGCGTTGTTATTGGTTCATTGTCTGTCGTATGTCATCACTGCAATTTACTGGAGTTTCGATTATTATAATGCGGTACGCGGTTGTCCGTCAAGACACTGATGAACGTGATTCTGGCGACGATCTTCAAGGGAAAATGTAAAGGAGAGGTAGTCCTTATACCACGAAATCCGATTATTCCAACTGAAATTCCATTCTAACTCAAGAGGATTAATTTGAAATTTTAATTATTAGTGTTTGACTATTACCATGGTGTTATATAAAGGAGTCGAAGTTACTTATAAAACTAAAAAAACAGGCCCAATGTTGCTTAAAGTCAACATTTTATTAAGGACAAACCAGGATACGCAGGACTTTGAAATTTATTTCGGTTAATATTTGTTGTCATTTTAAAAACAAGAAAGATCGCTATAGTCGGGTTTCCCGACTATATGATTTGCGATACTCATTGCCCTCTTCAAAAACAGCTAGCTAGCCCTCTTCAAAAAAGTGTAGCCTACTTTCAAGTGCAATCAATTTTTAGCGCCTTTAAAAAAAAATGTAGCCTACTTTCGGGCGCAATAATAATTTTCAACGCATTTGTATTCACAATTTGTCTTTATACATTTACATATATAACCCAAGGCATCAAACTAGCGCCATCTATTGCCAGGTTGCCACGTACTCAAAGTTTTACAAATGTGTATGTAAAGTATGTATGTAGACTAGATTTAATGCATACCAAAATGTTCTATAACTTCTTTATTATTTATTAGAGCATAAAATGGTTCGGAATGTAGTTAGACAGGGCACATATCATTATATTTCCTTTAAACCCGTAACGATTGCATACAAAATGAGAGCGCCACAGATTTTCGCGGTTTGTGGGCGTTAAAAGGGGCGTGGCCAGGTTTTGAAACAAACTTGATCTGCGCTTTGCTAATACAAGTCTGTGTGCAAAATTTGGTGGTTCTAGCTCTAATCAGTCGAAATTACGACGTATTCCAGCGATCCAGCAACAACCGCAGCCGCGTCATAGCCAACAAGGACCACTGCGCTTCATCGAAAATACACTGCAGCCAATCAGGCTGCGAGGGGGCTTCCTAGTCACGCATCGTTATCAACAAATCCCGCTTCGCTATCATCAGAAGCGCCACCTTAGCCGCATCATTGTCATCGCTAAGGGCCAAGCCAGTCACAAAGTCATCATCGCCACTGCAGCCGGTTTCCATTGTCAACAGGGGCCATCGCTCTCCGCCAGAAGTGCGCCCCAACCACACAGAGCCACCGCATCAGACGACCGGATTTAATATTTTTTTTTTTAATTATTCCTGAGTTAATAAAAGTTAATTTTTTGGAATAATGCCTGCTGTTAGACAACCGAACATTGACCGACGTACACGTAGTGCAATATATGTATAGTCGGAATGTCCATGAAAGTCAATCGCAAGAGGAATGTGCAGAAAGATATGAATCGAGACGAGCCCATATAGCACAGATTCGTGCTATGCAAAGAGTACAACATTTTAGCAGAACAGACTGTAATCGCGCTTTCTCAACGTCTACAAAGACCATTATTATTATATTATTGGGGTGTTAGTGTACCGCGACCTGTTTAGATCTATTGTACCCCCATTCGGAGCCTACAGCTCAGATATCAACCCATTTCCTCGAACAAAGTCGAGGAGTTTTGATGGGTTGATTCTTCCTAAGAGCTCATGTGATAGAGCTCTCGATCCTAAGGTTCTGCATCTTATATTTATTAAGGCCGGACAGTCTGCGATGATGTGTGTAGAGGTTTCGTCCTCCATGTCACAGAATCTGCAAGTCCTGCTGCTTGTTATTCCTATCTTACCTAGGTGACTTTTCAGTCTGCAGTGCCCGGTTAGTAATCCGGTAACGATCCTAAGTGAATTCTTCCCTAGTTGCATAAGTTCCTCGAACCTCTTCTTGTTGTAGTTTTCTATTAGAGTTTTGGCTTGCCTTAGGCCTGGGGTATTTCTCCAGTGTTCTTGCCTCATGGTGCCTTCCTCTTTCCTAATGCATTCTTTTATTGTGTGCCTTCCTATGCCACAGTAGGGTTCTGGTCCTATCAGGGGCTGTTCGGCTCCTAGTTTTGCCATTTTATCGGCAATTTCATTTCCGGATATGTCTCTATGACCCGGAATCCATCTAAGGGCCAGTCTATTTAGATTGCCCAAACGATTTAGTTTACTCTTCACCTCTAGTACTATCTTTGAGGTGACTTTATTACTGCATAGAGCAGTAATTGCTGCTCGGCTGTCCGAAAGGATCGAGATGTCCTTATTCTTATATCCACGCTGTATGTTGAGCTCTGCACAACGTCCAATAGCGCATACCTCAGCCTGGAATATGCTGGTGTATTGGCCAAGGGATTCGTGGTATTTTATGCGGGGCCCTACCACTCCAAGGCCAGTGCCTTTTTGTGTCAGGGATCCATCTGTGTACCATGCTATGGTGTGTTTAGCCATAGGATGCACTTCGGACAATGTGGTCCAATCTTTCTTATTGCCTAAGTGTGTTGTGAAGTTCTGCTCGAAGATTAATTCGGCTGTCATTTCATCCCTAGGGTGTAGTATTAGGGGCACCTCACCTAACAGATTAGTCGCATCCCTGTTATTTAGAATGCAACCACTACCCGTGCCCTCAGTGCTTATTCTCAGGAGGGTAGCTTTGCGTTGAAGTTCAATTACACAATGGAGCGGTGTTAACTCCATCAGTACTTCTAAGGCAGTTGTGGGACAGGTTTTCATACATACGCAGGCAAGTCTTTGCAACTTTTGTAGCTGTTTTTGTATGGTGTTGAGCTTAGCTCGTTTACCCCATGCAATTGCTCTGTACGTGAGAATTGGTCTCACAATCATCAGGTATAGCCATCTTATTATCTGGGGCCTGGTTCCCCAGGATTTCCCAGCAATTTTTCGACAGGTATACAGAGCTCTATAACACTTCTCCACTGTCTTTTGGACATGGGAAGCGAAATTTAGCTTACTATCTAAAGTGATTCCTAAATACTTAACCTCTCGGCTAGTTTCTATAGGAATTCCTAGCAATGAGATTTGTCTCATTCTCTGTAGTTTGTACTTCCTTGTGAAGGGAACGATGACTGTTTTGGCGGGATTTAGGTTGAGTCCAACCTCCCTGCACCAGTCTAGCGTTATCTTGAGTCCGAGTTGGACGATGTCACAGAGTGTCTCTTCAAATTTGCCTCTGGCTATTATCACAATGTCATCGGCATATCCCTGACACTGAATCCCTTTTTCAGCAAGTTTGCTGAGAAGCTCATCTACCAGCAGACTCCATAGCAAAGGGGAAAGCACTCCTCCTTGCAGACAGCCTCTGCTGGTTGCTATCGTCATGTTATCTGAGCCCAGTGTACATGTTGCCTGTCTGGATTGTAGTAGGTTACCAATCCATTTACTCGTTGTAACATCTATGTTCCTCCTAGACAGGGCAGCTCGAACCGCATCATGTGATGTGTTGTCGAAGGCTCCCTCTATGTCTAGGAAGGCACAAATAGCAATTTCTTTGCTATCAACTGCCCCCTCTAGGGTGCGGCATAGTTGATAAAGTGCCGTGTCTGTTGAACGGCCTGCTCTGTATGCATGCTGCGTGTGTTGCAGCGGACAGTCTCTGAGAGCTGTTCTCCTAATATTATAGTCTACCAGTTTTTCCAGCGTTTTAAGCAAAAACGAAGTTAAGACCATAGTTGCGTTGTTATTGGTTCATTGTCTGTCGTATGTCATCACTGCAATTTACTGGAGTTTCGATTATTATAATGCGGTACGCGGTTGTCCGTCAAGACACTGATGAACGTGATTCTGGCGACGATCTTCAAGGGAAAATGTAAAGGAGAGGTAGTCCTTATACCACGAAATCCGATTATTCCAACTGAAATTCCATTCTAACTCAAGAGGATTAATTTGAAATTTTAATTATTAGTGTTTGACTATTACCATGGTGTTATATAAAGGAGTCGAAGTTACTTATAAAACTAAAAAAACAGGCCCAATGTTGCTTAAAGTCAACATTTTATTAAGGACAAACCAGGATACGCAGGACTTTGAAATTTATTTCGGTTAATATTTGTTGTCATTTTAAAAACAAGAAAGATCGCTATAGTCGGGTTTCCCGACTATATGATTTGCGATACTCATTGCCCTCTTCAAAAACAGCTAGCTAGCCCTCTTCAAAAAAGTGTAGCCTACTTTCAAGTGCAATCAATTTTTAGCGCCTTTTAAAAAAAAAAATGTAGCCTACTTTCGGGCGCAATAATAATTTTCAACGCATTTGTATTCACAATTTGTCTTTATACATTTACATATATAACCCAAGGCATCAAACTAGCGCCACCTATTGCCAGGTTGCCACGTACTCAAAGTTTTACAAATGTGTATGTAAAGTATGTATGTAGACTAGATTTAATGCATACCAAAATGTTCTATAACTTCTTTATTATTTATTAGAGCATAAAATGGTTCGGAATGTAGTTAGACAGGGCACATATCATTATATTTCCTTTAAACCCGTAACGATTGCATACAAAATGAGAGCGCCACAGATTTTCGCGGTTTGTGGGCGTTAAAAGGGGCGTGGCCAGGTTTTGAAACAAACTTGATCTCCGCTTTGCTAATACAAGTCTGTGTGCAGTGGTGGTTCTAGCTCTTATAGTTCCCGAGATCTCGACGTTTGTACGGACGGACGGACAGACGGACAGACGGACGGACAGACAGACATTTCAACGTTTACAGTATTTGCTTACTCTTCGAGTATCGCAAATAAAAACATTAACTAAGGCCACTTTCCTCTAGCATCAGAACATGTGGGCTTTACAGAGTTTCGCGGTTTGTGGGCGTTCAAAAGGGCGTGGTTTTGAAACAATTTTGATCTGAGTGTGCACACAGACTTGTATTAGCAAAGCGCAGATCAAGTTTGTTTCAAAACCTGACCACGCCCCTTTTTACGCCCACAAACCGCGAAACTCTGTGGTGTCCACATTTTTAATGCTAGAGAAAAGTGTTATTTGTATTGAAAATATCTACTCAAATATCTAAAAATTTTGAAAATCTGGCCATTTTCAAGAAATTGTGTATACAAGTGCGTAAAAAAGTTTTATTGCGCTCTAAAGTAGGCTAACCATTTTTTTGAAGAGGGCGCTAAAAATTGATTGCGCTTGAAAGTAGCAATGAGTATCGCAAATCTTATAGTCGGGAAACCCGACTATAGCGTTCTTTCTTGTTTTTATTAAAAATGTCTACACAGATATCTAAACATTTTGAAAGTCTGGCCAGTTTAAAGAAATTGTGTATACAATTTCGTTTAACATTTATTGTGCTTGAAAGCAGGCTACACTTTTTTAAGACGGCTAGCGACTCTAGAGAGTTTTTTGTTGTTTAGATTTTTTAAGAGAGCAATGAGTATCGCAAATCTGTGATATTTTTTAATTTAGAGCTAGTTTGCTAGTTTTACATAATTAAACTCACCTGCAATTTTCCAAGATTTCTAGATTACCAACAGATTTGTCAAAAAATTGACTAATTTGTTTAGAATCGTTAAAAACGAGTTGTCAGAAAATTAAGCCCGATATCTTTTCCACAACCCGAGATACATACACCCAAAATAATGTAATAGAAATGTTCCCTCCGCTTGCACAAGGGCTAACAATGCCGTATAATAACCGTAAAGATAGAAAAATCGTCCATCATGGCGTTCATAATTTTGGTAAGAGGAAAAACTTGTTCTGAACACTAATGTAATCAGTCATTTATTTCCAGTATTCTCGAAAAACTTGACCAAAATTAAATATGTGTTTTAATAGCAATAAATGAAAACTTTTACATTGATGTACGATTTTATTAAACCGTCCTTAAGAACATCAGACACATCTGTATACTCTGAATTGCTACATTTATTTGTTCTAAGTATAAAATTTGAACCATAAATATGAAATATTCGTCTTTTTATTATATAAACCTGAAGGCTTTTTTTTGGGAAGGTGTGTGTATTTGGATGAGATGTTGGCGTACTTCCTTAATTGGAATCAAGTTCGTTGCAATTCTTTTCGATCTTAGGTTGTATTAATTATAAGTGCAAAACCTTAGGTCTTCTTATACGAACGGTATAAATGTATATGTCGTTGCAGAACTAAAATTCTACCATTACTCAAAAATTCGATTTTGCTCATATACTTAGAAAGTTATATATGTACACCGTGTATTATAAATATGTCAATATTAAGAATGCAAAAAGTCGACCAAGATTTAACGCGTATTTCTGCGTTATAAACTCAAAATCGAGTTTTTGAGGTATGATATTTAGTGTTAGTAAATAAGAAATATCTTAAATTGTAAACACTGTTTATTATAATGTGTAGCTTAATTATGTACAATATAAGTAAATGGATCTATGTGCATATATATGTCCTGTATTACGACCTCTTAAAATAGATTCATCCTTTTGTTTTTTATACACTTGCATGAGTTTCATTTTGTTGTCATATGTTTTTATAAGGGCCTTTTAGTTTTGAACTAATGAATATATCTATATGGAATATATCTGAAAGCTGCTAATTATGACGTGTTAATGTTTGTAATATCAACAAAAGTATATTACCATCGGCTTGGCAAGGGTATTTCCTTTCATATAATAGTAATAATAATAATAATAAAAGATGAAGGTGTAAACATTTTTTTACCGTCATTATTATATATATGCACATTAGGGCTGTTTTTTTTTGGTAAACTCACGGCCAACTCTTAAATTAGTAGATACTGGTGTAAAAAAAAATTAAGTGAAAACCAAACCATTTTGTACCATATCTAAACCCTCGCGCAATGGTTTCAAAGTGTCAACATAAATTACAGGAACCAGTACGAGCAAATTTTTTTCCCTTTTTAAGATCGTCAAATTTTTGATGTTGTTTAAACAAGTCAACAAAATGGAGTAAAATTAAAAACAAATTTTGGTTGGAAAGCTGAGTTTGATTTGTGAAGATTTGAGCCATCAAAGAGTTCCGTCTCGTCAGCTGGGCTTCATAGGACACTTCTTTTAAAGCAACCCGTTTCTAAAAATGCCTTAATTTTTGCCGAGATGCTAGTTGTCGTGTGGAAAAACAAGACAATTCGCGTACGACCAGTGCATGACATTGAGGAGCAAGCACACATCCTTGATTTAAATCCATCAAGAAAATTAAGTTCAATTTTCTCGAAACCTTTGCCCCAATACTACGAAGAATAGGTCGGATTTGGGGCACCGAAATCTACAAGGACCACATGTTATTTCATCGATCTCATTTTTTAAAACTTTTAAGCAACAAATAAATTTATGGATTTTTCTTAAATTTATATTGCATTTCTTGTATGTATTTGTGTATAAAGTCATAAAGGTCTCAATTTCAATTTCAGCGCCTTATTACTAAAGGTCAACAAGATTTTCTTGATTAATAGCCCACTTAAAGGTCCTGAAATAAAACATTTGCTCTGACCACGAAAATATCCTGAAGTAAAACATTTGCGTATAGTCCTGAGCAAATGAAAATCAGGGTCTATCAAATTTAAATAAGACCTTAACAAATGTTTGGCCACGTAACACACTTTAATATTAGAATTTGGGTTCAAGCCGTTGGGAAAGTTACAAGGGTACCATTTTCGTATGGTTCAAGTTACAAAACTAAGTCAACGCCACCTATGAATTTGAAAAAGGCAACAGTGCGTATGAGTGATAAACTTTAAAGCCGATGCGCGAGCACTAAATCGAATTTTTTTAAACTTTTTTTTTTATTCCAATTGTTGATGTCTGACATTTATGACAGAGACAAAATACAAATAGCTCATAAACCCACAGAAACTTTGGCAGCTTTATACAGTAACGTGAAAAGTAAAATTGATACAATGGACAAACATAATATAATTTATAAGATTCCGTGTGCTGGTGATGGGACCAATATATGTGATAAAATATATATCGGAACGACCAAAGCCAAATTAAAAACAAGAATATCCGGACACAAATCAGACATAAAAAACAGAAATAACATTAATACCCCCAAAACTGCACTTACAGCCCATTGTGCAGGCAACGGTCACTGTCCGAATTTCGACGCAGCAAGCGTTGTGCAACAAGAACAACACTACAAGAAACGGTTCACGTTAGAAACGCTACACATAATAAAGATACCAACAAACATAAGACTGAACTTTAAAACGGAACGGAAGTAGACATATATACAGACACCTACTTGACCACCAACATTAATTGTTCTCTCTTGACTCCGCGGCGACGCTTGTCTTTTAATGTTAATTGTGCGTAACAAAATTGTATGTATTTATGTAAAATATGTGTTTATAGACAGTTTAAATTATATAAAATGTTTTTGTTGCTAGCCCTGGACGGACTGTGCGGCCGAAATATATTGGGAACATAAAAACAATCTGTGTTTTATTACATGGGTCCAGACCTTGAGCCAGACATCAACAATTGGAATACCAACGCAGGTCGCCAAACATCAAACAACTTTTTTTTTTATATTCCTTAAGTGCAACAAAAGCGCACATTATAGGAGGATAGCAGCAGAACCTTACATTTTTCATACAAAAAAAAAACACCCTAATGCACATATATATGCAGCTTATCAATAATACTATGCAGTGATTGCTGCAATACAAACAAAGAAACAAAGAAAACCACTGAAAAAATTATGGTCAAAAAATGTTAAAAGATTTGGATTATTTTGTGTGTGCAAATGCATATTGTGGAACTGCAGATAAAATCGTTTTCGACCATTTAAAGTAATAAAACACTTGGTAAACATTAATGATTAAGTTTGTTTCAAAATGTAACCCTTTTAACGCCCACAATCCGTGAAACTCTGTGGTGTCCCCATTTTTAGCTAACAAATAAAGTGATTCGAATCAATGTTTTTTATATTGTTCACATCTAAACAGATATTCAAAAATTTTAAAAATCTGTCCAGTCTTTCGAAAATTGTTATATAAACAGAGATGATATAGCTTTCATTTCAGTTTAAGGTTTTAAACGTTCCACCCATGAAAATTAAGAATAACAAATTTTAGGCATTTTCTCCCTTTAAAAAAAAAATTCGACTCAAGAAAGAAAACGTTTATTTTTTTAAATAAATTACGTTATCATTTTGTAATTTAGACGCTGAAGGTTATCCAAAGTTGAAAACTGGAAGCACTACAGCATAATTTAAATTAAGCACGGTGCCATTGTAATCTATTCACATTTCTAACAGTTACTTCACATACATAAGATAACAGACCAAAATCGTAGTTTATCGCACCTCAACGTAATAGTTTTTTGGCTTTGTCAGAATAACATATTTGATTAGAAATTGTTAAAAAATTTAATTATTACGTGCAGGGGACGTTTGGCTCCTACGATATTAAAAATTTGGGTTTCCTGACTATCAGATTTCCGTTACTTATGGACCTCTTAATAAAAGTTTAGCCTACATTTAAGGGCACTAAATTTGTAAGTCATTTGCATACACAATTTCTTAAAACTGGACAGATCTTCGAGTACCGGAAATAAGAAGGTTACGCGAAATCTTCATTCCGACCTTATATATGAATATTTAGACTGCGGCTTTTTTTGTGGCGCTGGGTGTACATTAGAGTGTATCGAAAATCAACTTTTTTTTTATTTTCGATGATGGCGTATGCGGAAAAGTTGTAAAACCATGTCAAATGAAAGCACAAATTTCAAAATTTCAAGGACGTTGCGGGGATAGTAAATATTATCCTTTCGAGCTGAAATTTTTTGTGCTTTTCCGCACACGCCATCATCGAAACTCAAAAAAAGTTGATTTTCGATACACTCTAGTGTACATATACGTTTAGTTTTGAGGTCTTCTTCACTGCGAAATTTACAAAAAAAATTTGTTTTGAGAAAAAAAAACATTTTTAAAGAAGTTTAGTTTTTAAAACTTATTTATTGACAACCTTATTTGGAACTGAAAATTAAACCAGTACGGAAAAAATTTTCTTATATTATTTGAAAATCGCGATGGTAATTTACGTTAATATTACCAAATGATTCTGATGCGGCTGAAATACATGGTGACATGGGAACTATGAGACCTTGGCCAATGACAACATCTATACCCTTTCCCGCCCCCACGTTCATGTTTAAATATCGTGATGAACAGCACATAGTCTGACTATTCAAACTTGGTGGGTTATCGTTGCTGTTTGTAGCTTTCATTCTAATAACGGAATGCGCTTTCTGGTATTGTTGTTTTTTTTCTGCTGCTTGCGCGGCAATTGCAGCCGCGGTCGCCTTTGACAGGAGATCTGATGGCAAATTAAAGATTGAAGATCACTGGAGACGCGGCCAGTAACTACTTCCAGCTAGATCAGATACATTTTGGGCAGAAATCTGGACAGGAACCGAAACGCCTGCAGAAATGACACCTGGAAAACGATTACAATTATTAATACTCGAGTTATTAAGAACTTACTATTTTACCTGTATTTGAAGATGGCATTGGAGAGTTGTTGGCATAAACGCCATGTTGAGGTGGCTGTTGGTGCGCAGCTGCAGGATTGCAAGCTGCATTTCGGTGGTGAGGTGGAACATACGGGGATCCTAGTGATAGCGGATCGTGAAACATGTAAGGATAGGCGTCTCGTTGCTGTAAGCACGATGGTGTCATTGACCCCAATGATGAGCTGTTGAAGGGTCAGTATTTAAATAAGTACAATATTAGTTATTTTATTTTAGAAACATGTCAGATACTGGTAAGGCTCAAATTCACTGTATATTAGAGTGTATCGAAAATCAACTTTTTTTGTATCTATTCTTTTTTAGCTCTATCGTAGCTCTTTCGATATAAACTGAACCCGTTTTAGAATGCTCCGCGCTTTCTCTGAGAGAGGTCGAACAGTGTGAACAGCATATTATTATTACTCGGAAGTCCTGACTTTTTGCAAATGAAATGGAAAACTAAAAAGTTATTTCCATTTTTGGCGGTTTTTTCGCAAAAAGTGAAAATAACGATATTATGCTTTATATCATTTATAAGTACACTTTGATACCTCCAAGCTCAATACAACATTTTACTTTATATATTTTTTCAGAAACCTAGCAAAATACTAAATTTTAATTTTCAAAATCTTACGAAAACGACGTGCAAACACGCGAGATTAGGACATATCTATCGATTACATAATAGGGCTCTAATTAGGCTTAAGCTCATAATAAAAAATTTTTAAGGCACTTGTTTACCCATTTTTTGAAAATGGTCAGATTTTTAGATATTTGGGTAGATATTTTCAATACAAACAACATTTTTAAAGGCCACTTTTTTCTAGCATTAAAAATGTGGACACCAAAGAGTTTCGCGGTTTGTGGGCGTAAAAAGGGGCGTGGTCAGGTTTTGAAACAAACTTGATCTGCGCCTTGCTTATAGAAGTCTGTGTGGTTCTAGCTCTTATACTTCCCGAGATCCCGATGTTTGTGCGGACGGACGGACGGACGAACGGACGGACAGACAGACATTTGCTCGTTTACAGTATCTGCTTACTCTTCGAGTATCGCAAATAAAAAGTGTGGCCTACATTTAAAGGCTATAAGTTTTAGTGCCACTTGTATACGCAATTTCTTAAAACTGGGCAGATTTTCAAGATTTTTGGAAATCTTTAAAAATATTTTCGATACATACAATATTTATTATTTCTGTAGAAATAAAAACGTGGACATCACAGAGTTTCGCGGCTTGTATGAAATAAAAGGGACGGGATAGAGTTTTCTGTCTTCCATAAGAATGTATGACAAATTCTGCACTTACTTAGGGGGAAAATAATTACTAATTGCGCAAAGTTAACCTTTTCCAAAATGAGTATTCTGTTAACAAGCAACACGGTTGGCAAAAATCCTATAGCTGAACCCTCCACGAGGGTGCCAACTGGTAATGGCGCTTCAGTGTCTCTTGGGACGGTACCAGCTAAGATCTGGGACTCGCAGACTGGGGCGGAGCTTTTTCCATAGCCACGCCACATGTTTCTGCGGTCTCTTATCATAGCTAAGGTGAAGGGCTGGATCAAGGTGTCATGCGACCCGTGCCGATGATCAACCTGGCTGGGGGCCCTTTAAAAATAGCCCAGGAGCATCCGGATACCTGGCGCCCTCCGGATCAGCCAGCCTTACCTCCCGTAGCGCGGATCTCTGCGGGAGATGGACCAACCTTTCTCCGCAGCTCGTGGGAATCAGAATGAACCAGACAATAAATAACAAAAACAAGAAGGAGACCGGCACTCCCATAAATCCGGCGAGGACCGAGGGTCCAACGACATAGGTTACTGAACCTACAGTCAACCCAACGGCAGTCTCTGCTACTGGAGGAATGACAGAGCTCATTGGAGCTAAGGTCAACTCCACCCCGGCGAAACAGCAGCCAACTGGGCTCAATCGCCCCCTGGTCAGAGGCAAGGTGGTGACCGAAAGCAACACCCCTGTCACCTCGAGCGACCAGCAATCAGTCGGGTGCAGGGGTGAAGGGAAGGCCATCCACTAGCAAGGCCAAGATGGACAGGTAGGGGGAAAGGAAATCCGCCGCGGCCATCCTTAAGCGACAGGCAACCAGCAACATCACCACCCCCTCAGCGGAGTGGTTGAAGAAGGTTGATTGGGCTAAGTCTGTGCTGCCCAATTTTGTACTGGAGAGGCCGAAGAAGACTATCCTAAGCGGTAACGATCCCAGGATAGTGCGGCTCAAAATGCCCCTAAGAAAATCAGAACGCACGTGCCAGTCGTGGCAAATAAGAGCTTCGCGAAAATGGCAAAGGACAAGATCCTTCTTGGAGTCCTGGACCAAGGCGACACAGAGGGTAGAATCCCGAGAAACGAGTGGAAGTGGGTTGAGGCAGCACTGGCTGTACAATGCTTCGAGGTGCTGGAAGCGGACCCTGGATCCCCACCAATCTGCAAAGATGCAGGGTGGTACCAGAGTAACGTAAAGGTGATGGCGTGCGAAGGGGCTAGGTCGGCAGAGCTATTAAAAGCGGCCGTGTCTAGACTGGGTGAGGTCTACCCGGGTGCCAAGCTGGTCGCTGTTGACTGGAAGGACATTCCGAGTAGGCCAAGAGCCGTTATATGGGTCCCGTCCTCCTGTAAGGAGCCGGAAAAGATCCTCTCGATGCTGCAAAGATGCAACCCCAGCCTGCCGTCCTCCGACTGGAAGGTGGCAAAGGTGGAAGAGACGCAGGGCCCATTGCGTCAGGTGCTACTCATCCTGAATAAGGTCTCCACTGCACCCATTGATGCAATGCACGGAGAGCTAAACTTGTGCTAGCCACCGAGATGGAGGTGCCAGGCAGAGAGGAGGAGGACTGCGAGTCGGTGATATCCGATGCATCCCTTCTCCAGGTCTTCAGTAAGCTGGGTCACGGGAGTACTAAATCCATCAGCGAAGTTTTCGCTGAGGACCTGGACGCTGACGTGACGGTGGTGGAGGCGAATCTGCACGATTTCTCTGGTGGTCGTGCAGATAAACCTCCATCACTGTAAATCAGCCTCTGCTGCCCTTATGCTTACACAAATGAGAGGGGTGAGTTTGTTTTTGAATACCTTCTCTCCACCAACTTACTTATCTGCAATAGGGGAAACGACCCCACTTTTGTAATCAAAAACAGGGAGGAGGTCATAGACCTAACCCTTACTTCAAACTTCATGCATGACCAACTTATAGGGTGAAGTGTTTCTAAAGCACACTTCTTCTCAGATCACAAATATATCGACACAAAATTATGTGCGCCCAATCCTGACCCAGTAACGTTCTCAAACCCCCGCAGAACCAACTGGCCAGCCTTCAAAAACAGACTGGAGACTGGCCAATAAGCCTGTCCTCCTTCCTTCTAAAAACCTTGGAAAGATTGATAGGGCTACACCTTAGAACATCAATCGATCCCTCTCTGCTATCTGAATCTCAGCATGCATACCGTAATGGCAAATCGACAGAAACAGCACTTAACTCTGTCATATCCAGTATAGAAACATACGTGCAAAACAAGGAATATACCCTAGCCGCCTTCTTGGACATAGGAGGAGCCTTCAATACAATCGACTCAAGGGCAATAACCAATGCTATGCTGAGCCTTGGGATAGATGCTCAGTTGGTGAGATTAGTCACACAGCAGAAAAGTGACCTCTTCGCTGGGAGCATCTACTCTGTGCAGGCATGTCAGCAGAGGTACTCCTCAAGGGGGGGTACTTTCTCCGCTTCTATGGAACCTAGCAGTAAACACGCTGCTCCGCGACATAGAAGATGTGGGATGCAAGATTGTTGCTTATGCAGACGATGTGGTTGTCATGCTGCGGCGAAAATTTCCGCAAACCCTGTGTGACATTATGACAGTCAAACTAAGAAAACTGTCAAGATGGGCATCTGAAAGTGGGTTAAACGTAAACCCAAGTAAAACCGATCTTATTCTTTTCTCCATGAAGTATAAGATCCCTAAGCTATCTGCCCCAAAACTAAATGTTTCCGTTCTAAAGTTTAGCGATAGTGCAAAATACCTGGGGCTTGTACTAGACAAGAAACTGAACTGGAATCTCACTATTTTGGATAGAGTGCGTAAAGCCAACATTGCACTCTTCACCTGCAAAAAGGCAATAGGCCTCAAATGGGGGATGTCCCCGTCTGTAGTTACCTGGTTATGAAGCGCCATAGTAAGACCCATCCTCTTGTATGGGGTATTCATTTGGTGGCCAGCGCTGCTGTATAGTTCCAAACTCAGGGCACTCAACAAGGTGCAAAGGGTAGCTCAACTATGCATGACAGGAGCTCTCAGAACAACCTCTAGTGAAACGATCAACGCTAGCATATCCCCAATTCTACTGGTGGCAAAAGAAACCGCCACCATCACAGCACGACGTCTGAGAGACGCAAACTGCTGGACAGTCCATCAATACGGACACTCATCCATCCTACCAGAAGGCGCAAACATGCAATTAACAGACTATTGCACACCCGTAGAACACACCTCTACAATGTTCAAAACAATCTTTCCCTCTAGGGAGGACTGGCGGCAAGTCCCTTTGGACAAAATGACTGTATAAATTTCTTCACAGACGGCTCCAAACTCGACAATCGAGTTGGAGGAGGGGTCTTCTGCTAACAACTAAGTATCAAAATACATATCCGTCTTCCGGACCACTGCAGCGTTTTTCAGGCAGAGATTCTCGCCATAAGCGAGACTCTCAGTTGCCTACGCCTCTCTAGCCTTATAAACGGATCAATTAACATTTACTCAGACAGTGAGGCAGCAATAAAGTCACTTCGTGCGCTATCCTCAAACTCGACGAAAGTGAACAACTGCCGCAAATCTCTTCAACAGATGGCACAGCAGTTCGTTATCTCCCTAATCTGGGTGCCAGGGCACCAAAATATGGAGGGGAACGAAATAGCTGATGAACTGGCCAGACGCGGCACTACCACAGTTCTCCTTCCAGACAAGGAGGACTTCCGTTTCCCGACTATAAGATTTGCGATACTCATTGCCCTCTTTAAAAACAGCTAGCCCTCTTCAAAAAAGTGTAGCCTACTTTCGAGCGCAATCAATTTTTAGCGCCCTCTTCGAAACAAGTTTAGCCTACTTTCGGGCGCAATACAAATTTTCAACGCACTTGTATACACAATTTCTTGAAAATGGCCAGATTTTTTTAGATATTTGGGTAGATGTTTTCAATACAAACAACATTTATAAGGGCCACTTTTCTCTAGCATTAAAAATGTGGACACCACAGAGTTTCGCGGTTTGTGGGCGTAAAAAGGGGCGTGGTCAGGTTTTGAAACAAACTTGATCTGCGCTTTACTAATACAAGTCTGTGTGCAAAATTTGGTAGTTTTAGCTCTTATAGTTCCCGAGATCTCGACGTTTGTACGGACGGACGGACGGACAGACGGACAGACTGACATTTCAACGTTTACAGTATTTGCTTTGCTTCGAGTATCGCAAATAAAAAGGAGAAAATGGCTGTAAGATAAAACAGTGTAAGAAATTTACTTGTAATTTTCAGCCATCGTTGCTATGGGTTGCGGGATTGATGAGTACATGGTGTTGAAACCACTGTTTAAGGGTATCCGAGGTGCTACTGCCTGAAGAGGTGGGCTTTCAGATCTCGTATGCGTTGCACTAGCGTCTCCACCGAGGACCTATTAAATATTACTTTAACAATTGCAAAATCAGGAATAATTGCTTTCTTACAGTTGGTTCATTCGGTGTTTCGGGTATATTATTGCTAATTATAGCCGATGATCCTCTTTCCGACCCGTTAGTTGCTGAGTTAACAATGCCGGGTGTAGAGTTATTCGAATTTGCGACGGAGGAAGAAGCAGCTGTTCCAGAATTATTATTTGCTGTGCTAACTCGACCACCACCGGCCATGTTATCGGCGGATCGTCTCTGAGTTCGCATCTTTTCCTCCCGGCGCCATTTGGCTCGTCGATTTGAAAACCAGACCTGTTTTAAATATTTCGTAACACAATTAAATAGTTGTGTAAGTAAATTTTCTGGAAAGTAATTTAAATTACAATTTTATTATAGTATTAACGGAAACAAGCATAGTTAACTAAAGTAGGAAGTCATTAACACAAAAGTAAAGAACACTAGATAATGTAATTAGATATTTCAAAATGATAAGTGTAGTGTAAGAGTCCGAGTGGAAAAAATCTAAATTTAATTGAAAACCTTAAAGATTACCTATTCTTGATCAGCATCAACAATGAGTCGAACTTGTCTTTTCAAGCCTGCACCTTTACCTATTTGGCCTTCCGCCCCACATCTGTTTGTTTTTAAATTCTGTTAAACATATACACTTGCTCGCCCTGTTAAGGGCTCTATTATCTTAGCTTGTGCTCAGCGGCGAGATTGGACTTCTTAAACATGTAAAGGGCCAGTATGAACGCACTTGCATTTTGAAGCACAATTAAACAACATGTCACTTTATTTCGAGCGCCGTGTTTTTAATTATTTGGATTTTAAACGTGGCCATGTGGATGCAAAACCAGAATCCCAACAAACATAGTAAATTAACTTAGATTGTTTGGAAGTGTAGTTTGTGTAATCTATGTACTATACTTAAGCTCTAACTATTTAATTTCAGACAAATTGGCCCAAACTTTCCCGAAAAATTTACATACCGTTTCTCTAAAAAAGAAACGACAAACAAATTAAATTTGTCAACAAATTCATTTGCGATACTCGAAGAGTAAGCAAATACTTTGAACGTTGCAAATGCCTGTCTGTCCGTCCGTCTCTCCGTACGAACGTCGAAATCTTGGGAACCATAAGAGCTAGAGCCACCAAATTTTTAATTTAAACAACATTTATTAGGCTTCTTTTCTCAAGCATTTAAAATGTGGACACCACAGAGTCTCGCGGTTTGCGGGCTTGCGGTAAAAGAAGCGTGGTCGGGTTTTGAAACAAACTTGATCTGCGTGGGCTATATATAAGTCTGTGTCCAAACTTTGGTGGCTCTTGCTTTTATGGTTCCCGAGATCTCGACGTTCGTACGGAGGGACGGACGGACGGACAGACAGACATTTGCAACGTTCACAGTATTTGCTTACTCTTCGAGTATCTGCTCTAGATAGCTGTTTATAATTGACAGAAATGATACAATTAAAACACCAATAAATTGGAATTTCGTTAAAAAAGACTTCAATGTCTTGTTGAATTGCCCTTTTCTTTCTTCTAGAAATATAAACCGATTTATTTTATGTTTGATTCCTTGATTTTGGAGTTTCTTTTAATGAAAAACTGATTTGAAATACTAACCAAAATTGATTCTATGATAGCAATAAATTTTTAATAATTGTTTAGAATTTTATAAACTCAAAGTGAATTATTCATCAAATATACCGTACTTTATACGAAAAGACAATAACACACTTTTCTTTGAGAACATAAGCTAGTGTTTTGCGTAGCTCATGTCTATTAACGTAGACAAGCATATTGATACTGGGGTTTGTACAACAACGCATAAGAATGTGACAACTAAACGTCTTTATAAAATAATTGTTTTCTGCTGCTGGGCTTTATTTTTCGCTGTCACTCTTGAGCTTCAGAAGCAGCAAAGTTCATGTCGAACCAAAAATTATTTATAAGAAAAAAACACTCACAGTCTAATGAACCTATTAATTTGGTCATGCAGTTGACTGGCAAGCAGAGACACCCTTTATATGCGGTTTTACGTGTAACATCACACAGGAGGGATAAAGCGAACTGAAACTTTAGCAAAAAGACAAAGGGGTGAAAGCGGATAACAATATTTTTATGCTTTAATATTTTTTCACCATGACATTTATTGCTCAGCGTTATTGTTGCAGCTTCCACTCCAGCTGACATGTTTCCCCTTAAGTCCTTCAGTCATGGTATATTTCAATTCACCCCCGTCATCACTTCTCAATGAGAAAAATCACAAGGAGTTTCAAGTATTTTTACAGTCAAATTGTTTTTATTCACTTAAACAAATAATCAACAGCGTAACGATAAATATTCCATCTCACCCCCACGATAAAATCAATGGTAATAAACAGCACAGTATCAATAGGGGTGAATAGTAAGTTTAAGGGATGACTTCTAAATCGTCCTTTTCTTAGCTCACATTTGACTCGTGAAGTTATATGTACTGCTCGCAATTACGCCATAAAATAAACTTTCGAAAGTCGCGCAACAAGTTAAATTATTGGGCGCACACAGTTTTTTCTTGGGAGGCGCACTTCCAACGAAATTTACATGACGACAAAAAAATTGTTTTAATTTAATAGGAAAACATTTAAATTAAACTAACTTTATCAGTTGACACAAAGTTTTAATAATTTAAAAAAATCTGTGATTTTACTTAAGGGGGGACATCTGCGTAACTTTTTTTAAAAATCGAAAATTTGTTTTTTCGCTTAAATAATTCTTAATGGTCTTAAAAATAACATACCAAAAGATAGAGTCCGGCAAAAGTGTCTAAGTGTCGAAATTTTCCAGTCTGCGGCGATGCCTCACAGGTATATCCCATGGAACCTTTTGTGTTTAAACGCGTTTTTCTCGAAACCACTTTTTTTGAGCTGGCCGAGTAGAAAACTCGCACAAATCTTAACCGATCGATCTGAAATTTTGACAGTATATTCAAAATACCTATGTCTATCGAGACTCGTAGGATTTTTTCGATATATTGCTTACTTTTTTTTTATCAATAATTTTGTGACGTTTTTTTCGTGAAAATTGTAATTTTTTTTCAATCATTCACCATTTTGCAAAAAATCAATATATCGAAAAAATCCTACGAGTCTCGATAGACATAGGTATTTTGAATATACTGTCAAAATTTCAGATCGATCGGTTAAGATTTGTGCGAGTTTTCTACTCGGCCAGCTCAAAAAAGGGGTTTTGAGAAAATGCTGCACAGCCGCCATTTTGTTTTTGATTTGTTCCAAAAAAATTTTATTTTGTACTTCACATCTAATATTATAAGACCTACTTTACAAATTTTTGATTGGCTTTTTCATTTGGGCCAAAAAAATTTCAGAAAATCCGATTTTTTTTTTCAGTTACTCAGATGTCCCCCCTTAATAAAAAACACGAATGAATGCAATAGCCAACTTATCTAACCATATATGTCCTCTGTTGACTGTCTTTTTACAAAATAAGTATGCTTCCTACTTGGAACCGCACTTTTTATCCAAAACATCAAAATAACCCCTTTCTTGAAAATCATAACGTATATTCAGTTGCGTGAACATGGCTGGATCCACTTGACTCTTAATGCCGATTGAAAATATACTTTTTTATGTTTATAATAAGTTTGTAAACTCTTGCACGAGTTTAACATACCAGTTTGAATATATAACAAGAACTGGTTTTAGATATACAGTCTATCAAATTGATTTCAACAACAAGTTAACTTAATAATCAACCAAATTTAGTGTTATTATTTCATTCAAGTTAAAAATAGTGAACCGTTTAAGTTAATTCAACATTTTATAAAAATAAAACAAAAGGTAGTCTTAAAATGAGGGGCTACAAACTGAAAATAATTAAACAAAACTGAAAGACAAACCTGAATACGTGCCTCTGGCAAACCAATTTTATCTGCAAGCCTTTCTCGAGCAAAAACATCCGGGTAGTGTGTTCGTTCAAATTCTGCAATGCACATCAAATAAAAATATAAATACTAGTTAGTTTTAATGAAGGGATACATATACCAAAATCTGACGTGCTAGTAAAACATTTTTTTTGCATTGTGCAATAGAGTGTATCGAAAATCTACTTTTCTTGATTTTCGATGAGGCCGGGTGCGGATATGTTGTAAAACCATGTCAAATGAAAGCACAAAAAATTTCAGCCCGAAAGGATAACAGTTACTATCCCCACATCGTCCTTGAAATTTCAAAATTTTCATGGAAACTGGATTTTTTTTTTTTTTTTCGATGACGCTGGGTGCGGAAAAATTGTAAAACAATGTCAAATGAAAGCAAAAAAAAAGTTTTAGCCCGAAAAGATAATATTTACTATCCCCGCATGAAAACATGCAAATTTCGAAGTTTCAGAGACGTTGCGGTTATAGTAAATATTATCCTTTCGGGCAAAAACTTTTTTTTGCTTTCATTTGACATTGTTTTACAATTTTTCCGCACCCAGCGTCATCGAAAAAAAAAAAAAAACGAGTTTCCATGAAAATTTCAAAATTTCAAGGACGATGTGGGGATAGTAACTGTTATCCTTTCGGGCAATGAAATTTTTTGTGCTTTCATTTGACATGGTTTTACAACATATCCGCACCCGGCCTCATCGAAAATCAAGAAAAGTTGATTTTCGATACACTCTATTGTGCAATGCCATTTTTTAAGACTGTTTAGATTCATATAATACCTTTAGTAATAAATATTACCCTTTAATAAAAATAGAAAAAAAATGTGTTGAGAGCTGCGATCGGGACGGAACTGGAAACATATAGCTCTTGAGACCTCGGCGATTATACTGACAGAAAGACATATGTACATATACTGGCAGAAAAAACGCATAGTGATTTCAAAAGTTTTCATAACACAGGGCAACACTAAAAAAACTCTACGGATACACTCAAGAGACCACTGCATTGAACAAAAATTATGCCCTGCTTGAATATTTGTCCATTCCGTTGGAATAAGTCGTCAAAGTTGAAATCTCTTGTATAAGTCAAGTTTTTGTCACATTCACCGGCCTGTTAAAATCGTAGAATTTTTTATTTTACCTAGATTTTGTAGCCCTATGTTCGCATCAATTTTGGTTTTTGTGCATATTCGTGATAATATTTTATTGGAATTCCTTTAGCAATAAAAGTACATTTGTTTTACTTTTTCTACTACTATATTATCTCCCAGTTTTTTAAATGTAATGGCAATCTTAAACACACATCCTTATATTATTTTGGAGTTAAAAAAATGTTTTTTTGATGGACCAACTAAGCATGCCATGATTTTTCAAAAATGAGGAGAAAATATAGTAGTAGAAAAAGTAAAAAAATTTACTTTTATAGCTAAAGGAATTCCAATAAAATATTATCACGAATATGCACAAAAACCAAAATTGAAACGAACATAGGGCTACAAAGTCTAGGTAAAATAAAAAATTCTATCATTTTAGGTAAACTTTTTTAAAAGGCCCTTGAATGCGACAAAAACTTGAGTAAAATATGAGATTTCAGTTTTGACGACTTATTCCAACGGAATGGACAAATATTCAAGCAGGGAATAATTTTTGTTCAATGCAGTGGTGTTTTGAGTGTATTATCCAGCTAAAAATATCACAGTATCTTCTTTGGCATAGGCAGAATAATTCAAAATGTCGTCCAACATGCGACTTTTCTATTTGTCGCTATACCGCGGAACCTCAGGAGAACCCAAATGTCATAGAAAAGTGCAAATAATCCGTGGAGTTTTCAAAAATTTCGATTTCGATTTGGTTGCCCTGTGTAATTGATTTCTGCATAGTTTTTCAATAACGATTCAACTACAAAAATCATCGATTGTAGTAGAAAACATGTTCAAACCATGGGTCTGTTATGAAAATAATCAAATCAAAGTGACACCAAATAGAAACAAGGTTACTATAATAAAATCAAAGTGATCCGTGGTGGATTTCTTTTTATAAATAGTTGAAAAAAAAATATTAGAATCAAAGATTTTGTTTTGTGTACATTTTGAAAATAGTTTACTTAACAAACCCAAGTGAGCCATGGTAGTTTTCAATATTTTAAATAGTAGCAGTAAAATATAGCAACATCAAAGTTGCCTTGTAAACGAATTGAATATTTTATATATTTAAACGTAGCTCAGAGGGTAAAAAGGAGGGAACACAGAAGAGTTCGAGTCGAGTTATTTTTTCTTTTCATAAACAATACAATTTTTGTCTTTATAAATCCTTTACGCTTACTGAAAAGATAGAAACTTACCAAAGTAGTTTCTGACTGAAGACATATGAATGTATAGCTAAGACCAACCTCTGCTTTGAGCGAGCGTGGTTCAGTGGTTAAAGGTCGCGCGCGAGTCCGAAGGTCCGAGGATCGAGTCCCAGCCGAGTTAAATTGAGTGTGAGTTTTTATACATTATGTTTAATGTTTAATAATAATTATATACCACTTTTTATCCATTTAAATTTAAGTTTTAATTTATTTAAATTATACCAATAGGTTAAAACATTAAAGTAGTATGCATAAAGGGTATATACTAAAAAAAAATTATACTCTTTAAAAACGTAGGTAAAAAACAAAAAAAAATCGACAAAAATTAGTAGTTAAACAATTTTATAATTTTTACCTTTAATAAATGTACTATGCGGCATAATAAAATTTACTTTGTTTTTAATATTTTTAGGTGTTTGAATCTATATTAAAGCATTTTTAAATAAACTATGCTCCATATTCGATTCTAATATTAAACATACTCAAATCAACTATGGGCATAATCGATTAAAAATCGATTATAAAACATGTTAATTTTTACAGTTTTCAGATTTGAATCGATTTTGTCAAGAAAAATAGTTGATTCGGGCCTGAAATTGTGCGATTTTTTATTTTTTTGCCAGTGTATAGATAGATCGACTGGGCTTATCAGCAATATATACATATATACTTCGCCGAAAACGCTTCCCTTTCTCTGTTACGTACATTTAATAAAAACATTTTTTTTAACCCTTGTGTGAGCGGAAGGAAAATTTTTGTTCTATTTCGATTTTGCGTGTAAATATCTAGGGTTGTGTAAAAGCTATCAAGCTGAAATTTTCTGACAGCTTGTCTTTAACGATTCTAAACAAGTTTGCCGATTTTTAGATAAATCTGTTGTTATTAGGGAAAACTTTTTTAGCTAAAAAATGAGCGAAAATTTTTTTTCTGAATATGCATTAACTCTCAATTATTAAATTTAAAATTTTAATTTTTAATTAAGCCTACACAAAAAAATTTTTAAGTTTTTCCTAAAAAAAAAGGGCAGGTGAGATTAATTACGTAAAACTCGCAAACTGATCAAACAAATGAAAAACGTGATATACTTCTTTATAGGGCTTTCAATAAGCTTTCCAAAATGGTCAAAAGTATCATACCCTTCTTTGGTAAAACTATAAGAAAAACAACCTATATTGTTGAAAAATTACATTTATTTTACACAAAATTGATAAATAATACCAAAAATATACCAGAAAACTAGTATTACTTTTATTTCAAAATTATTATTCTTAAAAATAAATTGTTTTATTCCCATAATTGTTACTATAAATGTCCAAAAAGGGGTATTTGCGGTTTTAGGTACTCTTGCTAATAAAAGTAACGGTCAAACATTACCCAAATCATTTATGATCGCCAGGTGCAGATGCCGACAGCTCCTTTTGGAATGACCCAAAAAAGGGTTGATGGTAAAAAACTACCTGCACGCATTTTTTGCACGTTTTTAGACCTTTGAACTACTTTTAGAAAGAAAGGTATGACACATTTTACCATTTTTGGATGCTTATTGAAAGCCCTATAAGTTTGTATCCCACGTTTTTCAATTGTTTGACTAGTTTGCGAGTTTTACGTAATTAATCTCACATGCAATTTGTTTTTTCCAGGTACAACTTAACAATTTTTTTTAGTGTAAGCTTAATTAAAATATTAAAGTTTTAAATTTAATAATTGAGACTTAATACATATTCTGTAAAAATTTCAAATTTGTCTGAATAAAGGTTTTTAAGATAAACGCGGTTCAAACACGATGCACAAAATTGTGTCTTCCGCTCTACAACGTATAAAAAAACTTCCGCTCACAGAAGGGTTAATTGTTGCACTGCAGTTCATTCATTTTCAATGCACAATTTTAAACATATTTTCCTTAGTATTATTAACTGGGCGAACTACAGAGTTTCGCGGTTTGTTGACCACGGGGACGTGACCAATCCTCTAGATATTACAGTTCCCGAGTTCTCGACCTTCATCCGGACAGACAGACGGACATATATTCTAAGGTTTAACCACAGCTTTTATATTCTGATTTGTTACAGTCCAGAAATTTTAAACAGTAAAAAAGTTAAATTTTACATTTCGGTTATATACATATGTATTGAATTTTGTAGCAACATACATCATTTCGGTATTTAAGATATAAGTTACCTTTTTCGAGACTATCTATTTGCTCATTAGAAAATGAAGTCCGATTACGTTGCAATTTCCTTTTTAGCCGCAGACGCACTTGAGAGTCTTCGTCCCCAGATGAATTATGTTCAGAATTGCCATCTGATGTGCTATCGTGAGAGTTTGGGTGTGAAACCTCGCCAGAATATTGTATATCTGAATATAAAGAAAAAATTCAAATTTATTTGGGCTATAAGCTCTCTTATATTAACCAAAAAAATGTTATATATAATATAAATATAAATAAAATAATAATAAAACAAGAAAGGACGCTGTAACGAACTGATATTTGTACTTTCCGCTCGCTACTTATTTGTGCGACTAGCTCAGTAGAGTTTGTGTGTTCGTCCCACCAAATTAATATAAGCGTGATTGCCCAACTAATTATTGATAACGCACAGAATTTAGATTGTGGGGCAGCTGGGGTCTAGCCGAAATAGATGCAGTTGCACGGCACCTGGATCTACCCCGCTCGCGACAGGATTCGGTTATTTACTGTCGTCTTGTCGAAATGGGCTTAGTCGTAAGGAAACTGGCTCTAGAGCCCTTTGTCACGGTTTCTCTTCAAGGGAATTAACGCCTGTTCAGGCACTATCGAACGCACCGACAGGCGCTGTAGCAAGGCATCCAACTAAACTGCAATCCTCACCACTTGCGTCTCCACTAAAAACCTGGCAGATCCTGAGTGTCCTGCTGGCAGATCCTGTGTGTCCTAGCCGATCCTGTGTGACCTAGCAAATCCTGTGTGTCCTGCTGGCAACTGGCAGCGACCTGTTTGCGTAATCATTCACACTTATTTTTGAGGAGTTATTCAACTATTCCTGACTATAGGATTCTCTTTACTCATTGCCCCGGGCTCTTGTATTAAGAACGAAAAGGAAAGCTTACTTCGGCAAGCCAAATTTAATATATATCCTTGCTGATAGGGAACACAGTGGTCCGTTATTTGATAAGCTAAAGTGATCAGCCACATTTTTGAAAAAAATATATATTTTTAAACAAAATTTTTTGTTGATAGATTTTACACTAGAATGTGCAAGAAATATAGCATAAAACTTACGCAGCACTTACTACAGCTTCGGAGACCGGACTGCAGGCTACTAGTTGGCCTCCTTACAGGCCACTGCCTAGTTGCGGCTCACGCTAAGAAGCTGGGTGTGCTGATAGACGACAGATGTAGGAAATGTAGTGAACCAGGTGCCAAAGAAACGCTGGAGCACCTTCTCTGCAGCTGCCCGGCACTCGCAGCACAAAGACAGCGTTACTTCGAAAGACCATGGCTTACACAAAACGCTCTGGCCTTTGCCAAACACACTCGCATACCGCAGGACGTCACTAGTTAACTCGGTCCAGAGATCTCATAACTCCCGGTACCACTAAGGACCAAACTGGTCTATGTGTGGCTCCCCAACAGGAGCCAGCCGGTCTAACCTAACCTAACCTTAAACTAAGCTAAACCCCGTTATTAAAAAGCAAACAATAGTCGATTTGTATGTCAGCTATAGGATAAAGTCATCCGAGCGAAAAAAGTTTACTTAAACAGAAAACTAGTCAAAGTTTTGTATGGCAGCTAAAGGATATAGTCATCCGTTCGTTTAATTATTCGACCTCGGTCTGCCTGCACATAAAAAAAAACGGTTGGGAATGTTTTATGTTCATAGGTATTAGACTTACTGAAACAGACAGACGGACATGGTTATATCGTCTGGTCTGGTGACGCTGATCAAGTATTTATATTTTTTATAGGGTCGAAAATGCCTCCTTCTATGCGTTTCAACTATCAAAGCAGACAAACACTGCTGTGTACATAAGAGTGTATCGAAAATCAACTTTTTTTGATTCAACTTTTTTTGATTTTTTTTTGTTCGATGACGCTGGGTGTAAAACCATGTCAAATGAAAGCACAACAAATTTAAGCCCGAAAGGATAATAGTAACTATCCCCGCAACGTCCTTGAAATTTCGAATGACGTTCGAATTACGTTCGACATGGTTTTACAACTTTTCCGCACCCAGCAATCCTGAAGGAGCTTCTGGAACCGTTCGACACCAACATGTCGTTTGCTGCGGCCCACCGGATTACCATCGAATTCATCCCTCCCAGAGCGCCACATATAGTCGGCCTTTGGGAAGCGGCCGTAAAGTCGGCCAAGCATCTTCTTCTCAATGGGCAGCGCTATTCTGAAGGAGGTAGAAGCCGTCCTGAATTCTGATCGTAGACGGTGTTAGTCCCAACGAGGAAGAGGTTGTCACGCCGGCGCATCTGCTAGTAGGCACAATGCTGCCGTCCACATCCGCGCGGTCTCAGCAATCAAACAACGGTTTTGGAGTGTCTGGTCGGGGGACTTTCTTCTGAGTCTACAGCAGCGAAAGAAGTGGACCAAAGGCGTGGACAGATCGGAAAAGTGGTGGCAATCCACGAAGACAGCGTTTTCCCCAGCTATGGATGACAGGCGTAGTCGAAGAGGTCCTTCCAGGACATGATGGGAAGGTTCGCGTAGCTGTATTTAAAACCAAATCGGGCCTATATAAATGTTTTTTTTACCGCCTTGCACCTATTCTCATTAGTTAAAGCATCGGCAATGCGGCCGATGTTCAATCAATGTAACGATTAGTACCTAAGATCTTATGAAGTTGAACCTGCGCTCTTTCTCTCTTCTCTCTTTCGCACTCGCAAGAACCACTATTTGTACTTTAAAACTCAATTAACTGCTCCTAAAGTGCTTAGATAATTTTGAAGTGGACACTCTCAATTTGGAAAGCAAGGCGCTCAGAAGTTTTATATTGCGTGTCCATCCAAAATAATTGGAATTATTTGAAAACACAAATTGCCGTACCCTTCTTCGTGATTTGCACGAACACTATTTTAACGCCCACAAACCGCGAAACTCTTTTTAATGCTTAAGAAAAGTTACCTTTATAAATGTTGTTTGTATTAAAATTATCTAAATAGACAATTAAAAATTTCGAAAATCTGGTCAGTTTCAAGAAATGGTGTTAAAAATTGCGGTAAAAATGTATTGCGCTTGAAAGCAGACAAACACTTTTTTAAGTGGGCAATGAGTATCGGAAAATAGATAGTTGAGAAAACCGACTATAGCGTTCTTTCTTGATTTTTAGTAATATAAAAACATTTTTTCTATCCATATTTTTGTATTAATTTTTGTATACTTTAAGCCTTAGATTGAAAGTTTTTTTTAAGTTCAAGTTTTTCTTGGCCTGCTTTACCTGTTGGCGGAAGTGTAAATATACTTTATAGGGTCGTGGTTTTTTCTTTCACTGCGTTGTAAAAATCTAATCAAAATTGTAGTACCCTGTGTTAGGGCATACAAATCATGCAAAGCGGATCTGACAACTAAACCAAAACAAAAAAAAAAGATTTGCACAGAGCAAAAATCCCTTAAGTAGGCCACCTTAAATCAAAGGTCCGAATTTTTGGGAAGTTTTTAGCTTTTTGGGTTCACAACAGAAATTTAGGGGTACGTTTTGGCCCGTTTCGAGAAATTTTGCGTTTTACAGAAGTTACATGGGTTATAAGACAAGCTTTGCACTAATTTTTGGCTCATTTTTGACCGATTTACACGTAGTGTTTATTTATTATCTACGGATCCGTGCCAGATACCATTTTCATTTTTTCAACGTTAATCCTTTAAAGCAAGGATTGGTTTCATGTTGTTTGGGATGAATCGATGTTCACTAAAAAACAAAAAAAAAAACTCTTTCTGGACTGCCCTAGAACACTTAAACAAATTTACTTTTTTTAAAGAATCGTTTTGAATATAAAAAATTTTTTTAATTTTAAAAATAGTTTTTTTTTAAAGGAAATAATGTTTTGGATTAACGTTGAAAAAATGAAAATGATATCTGGCATGGATCCGTAGATAATAAATAAAGACAAAGTGCAACTTGGTCAAAAATGATCCAAAAATTAGCCCAAAATTTGCCTTGAAACGCATGTTACTTCTTTAAAATGCTAGCCAAAACGTACCCTTACATTTTTGTTGAGCATCCAAAAAGACAAAAATTGTTCAAAAATTCGGACCTTCGATTTTAAGTAGTCCACTTGAGAGATTTTTACTCACAGCTTTGCTGGTTTGAGCAATTTATTTATTGTAATTACTTATTTAATTTAATTACATATGGTATGCATATATGTATGTATTCGTTTTTGTATGTTTGGTTGAAGCTGTAATCATTACAAAGGCACCATATAAGATTAAACTGAATAAGATAAAGGGGACGGTGGATGTTTACTGGCAATGGAGACATATGCTAGCTCAATTTATTGATTGAAGAAAAACAACAACACCAATCTAAAGCATCAGAAAAGGAAGCAGAATAGCTACTTCAATACGACTTAATGGCAAATAACAAATGACCAACAAATTAACTATTTGTTTGTCCTGATGTTTGATCATCTGTGACAAAATACTTGCAACTGTTTGATTGCCAGGACTAAAGAGGGTTGCATTTTATTTAGCAGGGCTTCTCTATTTAAGTGGACCGGAAGTAATCATTATTTTGTTTTCTTTTCTAATCAAATAACTCATTAACCTACAACAGTCGAATAAGCAAATTAAATATATATGTTAAAAAAATGTCTTTGCATATGGGCTAATCCGAGAATTTTGAAACCAGCCAGAAAAACGCAAAAAGCTAATAAAAACATATTTCTAAATGGTTTTTTAACAACATTTTTTTCCTAAATCAAAGTAGCTAAACTTGTCTAAGCAATGGACAAAAAAATGTAATATTATTTTTGGTACAACTAATTATTTTTTTTTTTTTTTGTTTATTAAGTTACTTCCTGTCCTAGAAGGTGGAAGATTTATTTGGCCTCCCCGTTTCTAACGGGTTAACGCCACCGCCAATGTACAACTGATTAATATTAGCAAAAATAATTTTTTTTTTTTTTTTTTTTTTTTTTTTTTGGTATTTTTGTCTGTTTTTTAGACCTGTTTTCATTTGTAATTTTCTTCTATAAGAATGACAATTTTTTTTTTTTGTCTCTGAGTTTATTTTAAATCTGTCCCTGATTAGAATGACAATGTATGATAACATTTTGTTCACAAAGTGTCGTTTACATGTTGAACTATTTTCTAAAAAGTAGATATCCACCTAATTTGGCTTGATGGAAGAAGTGTAACGTCCGCAACGTAACGTCCGCAACAAATTTAAATTAAGATTATTTTTATTAACGGAACTGGTTATCTTTCTTTTTTAAGCTGCATTGATATGGTCAAACATTCCACTTCATATTTAGTTATCTTACTTTTTTGGTTAACTATTCTTAATTCGCTAATAAATGTGGAAATGCACACAAACCTCAAATTTTACTTCCATTTTTTGTAACGTCCGCGAAGGAACTTTAAGCAAGCATAAGTTTCTTTCAAAAACAGTTAACCTCATGTTTTTAAATTAGTTTGAAAGTGCACTCAAGAAACTGCATATAGCTAAAATTTCTTGAAAATATACCCACGTCAACGGCAGCTGTGTGAATTCTAACAATCAAATTTGCGTACAAATGTAACGTCCGCAACGCAGGATTAGCCCATATCCGCAATGATTGTCGAAATCTATGATTTTTATCCTTTTTGCTGGGTAATGATCAGTAATTAATTTAAAGCGAAAAAAACATCGCTAAAAAATAATGATTATTTCTGAGCGAAAAAATACCGCTCAAACGGAATTTTGACAAGATATGTATGTACATGTTGGTTCCGCCACGCTATGCACTACAGATTAATAACAAATCATGATTTTGTTGTTATAAACTATATTGGAATTTATTTAAGTTAACGTTAAGCAATAGTTTTTGAAACGAATAGTCGGAGGTTATCGCTTTAACAAATTTAATGAAACCAAATAAATAATTTCAGAAATTGAAATATTGTCAATATTAAAAGAAATAGCTTTCTCAGTGGTGCTATAAAAAAACATTTAAAGGTAAGGTAGCTGTGGAAAGTGATTTTTAGGTGGCAAAGCTAATATGAGTTAAGAAATTTTTTCAATGCTTTCAAAATTAAATTTTCAGGTTTTTAATAAAAAAAACACATGTTTTTATTTGCGATACTCGAAGAGAAAGCAAATACTGTAAACGTTGCAAACGTCTGTCTGTCCGTCCGTCCGTCCGTCCGTACGAGCAACGAGATCTCGGAAACCATAAGAGCTAGATCCACCAAATTTTGCACAAAGACTTTTGTATGTTCCACGTAGATCAAGTTTGTTTCAAAACCCGACCACGCCTCTTTTTACTCCCACAAGCCGCGAACGCCCACATTTTTAGGGCTAGAGAAAAGTGGCCTTGATAAATGTTGTTTGTATTGAAAATATCTACACAGATATCTTAAATTAGGCTATGCCTTTTTTGAAGAAGGCTAACGACTCTAGCGTTTTTTCTTGCTTTTGTTTTTTTTTTAAAGAGGGCAAAATTTAAGCCCCAGTGGTGACGAATCCATAATCAACCGCCTCGTTAACGATAATCGAAGGGACGGAAAATGGCAAAATTGTTCCGAAACAAACTTATTTCTGAGCTGGAGGAGGGACGAAATGTCCGCAAAATAAGGGTTAACTCGGAGATATCGGTTCCAAAACTGACTTATTTTGTTGGTAACAATATGGGCTACAAACGTTCCATAGAAACCGTCAGCCGAATACGGCGAGATCATAGCTTCTGAAGCCCATCTAACTCGAAAGAAGATCGTTATCAAGCAGACAAAATGCACTGCAGGTACAAATTTTCCAAAAAAAGACATAATAAGGATAATATCCTTCTGAAATGTGATAATTTTCGACTACAAGTCCAAAGTCAACATATTGATGCAAAGTTTTGGGTAAAATTAGCGAATTTTTGCCGTGTATCGTACGGCATGATTCGCGAGAAGATAGACGCGAGCTATGAAAATATAGGCAAAAGTCCGAGGAAAAAAGTAGGATTTAATTTTGTGCTAACGAAGTTAGTATAAGTCGTTTTAAGAGAGTCAGAATTTGAGATTATAGGATAAAGTCTATTATAGTCAGAACATAATACTCTGAAAGGCTCATGCAAGTCATAGTTAGATCTAGAGTGGTTTAATATTAAGGGTATATAATTTCTAGTTAATCTACTTGGCACAGAAAAGTGAAGCCGACCTACCAAGTCGGCACTGTCAATATCACCACGAATAAGATTATAAACAAAAATAGTACCAAGCATCGTTCTACAGTTAGCTAGGGAGGGTAAATTATTTAAAAGTAATCTGCTAGAATAAGAAGGTAAGTTAAGGTTTCCATCCCAGTCGAGGCGCCGTAAAGCAAAAATTAAAAAGTTTTTCTGTACAGATTCAATGCGATCTATATGTACTCCGTATTGGGGACTCCAGACGGGAGACCCATACTCTAGAATCGGACGGACTAGCGAAGTAAATAAGGTGTTAGTGACGTAGGGATCGTCAAATTCCTTCGATCATCTTTTAATGAAACCAAGCACTCCCCTGGCTTTATTAACCATGGACGAAATGTGATCAGTAAACTTAAGTTTTGGGTCCAAAAGGACACCAAGATCGTCAACCATAGTTATTCTATCCAAAGATTTCCCACTTAGTGAGTTAGTTGCAAGTTTTGGATTGACTCGGCAAAAAGTCATCAGCTTGCACTTAGACCCGTTTAAATTTAGTTAATTATCACGGCACCAGTCTTGAAAATTATTTAGATCGTATTGTAAGTCAGAATGGCTGGAAATATCCTTATACTGCAGGTATAACTTAACATCATCTGCGTACATAAGTACGCGAGAATGATTTATAATTAATGGAAGGTCGTTAATGAATAAAGTAAAAAGGAGCGGACTAAGGTGACTTCCTTGTGGGACGCCGGAGGTAACTCGGAGAAGACCAGAAAGAGAATTTTTTAAAAGGACTCTTTGTGTCCTGCCATTCAGATAACTTAAAATCCATCTAAGAAGATCATTTGAAAACCCTAACAAGTCAAGTTTCCGAAAGTGAGTGATTTACAGAGTCAAATGCTTTACTAAAGTCAGTATAAATGACATCTGTTTAAAAGCTACTTTTAAAGCACCTTATCACGAATGAGGTGAGCTCCAAAAGGTAAGTAGTTGTTGATCTTCTTTTCATAAATCCGTGTTGACACAGAGATATTACTGACCTACAAAGGTGCTGCAAATGAGGAGTAATGACATTTTCGAAAAGTTTGGGGATAGCCGACAACTTAGAGATACCTCTATAATTGCTGGCATCCAATTTGTTACCTTTTTTTTGTGGAGAGGAATAACAATTGACTTCTATTTTATCGCAATGCAAAAGCTATAAAATAAATAAAATTAATATAAAAATTCTTTTAAAAGGCAGCTACTACAACAATTTCAAATAACAATTACCGAAACTTAAAGACCAAGAGGCGCCACCAAAATAAGTATAGAATTTAATACCAATTTCTGTGATATATTTATATTCTGTAGGAATGTAATACATTTTCTCATTTTTACTTGCCTCGTTTTTGAACATCATCTCGATTAATTTGTCCAGATAAATTTGTTGGAGCTGACACAACTGATGTCGCTGGCGGTAAAGCCAAGTGTGCTGTCGTTGTATTGCTTGGGTACCAGGCCCATCCGCCCGTTTGGCCATTGAACATTCGAAGCTTTTCATAAACAGACTCGTTCTGTTGCTGCGCTTGCTGTTCCTTCTGTGAGGCCAAATTACGCAAGACTCGGTTAATGGATGAAACCTGCAATTAATCCAAATTCACTGCGTACAATAAAATACATAAACATACTTATATACATACCTACAAACGAAAAATATGGCGCTTACGTATGTTTAAAAATAAAAATCTGTGCTTTCAGATACATAAGTTAACGCCGCATGTGAACACAAAAGCTGTACTTACAAGCGTACAGATTTACAAGTCACAAGGTATACTGGGTAAGTATCCAGTGGCGAACAAACGATGCTTCTAGAGGGGTTCAAATGACTGAACTACCAAAACATTAGCTATTTCTTTCAGTCTCCCTAAGCATACTGTATGTGTACGCCACTTTTTGAACCAACCCTCTTGCAACATATCTGCCACGGGATTGGCGAACGACTATTTCAGCCAATCCACTTCTGAGAGCGAGAAAGATATATATATAAACTTTCACAACCAACAGGGATTAGTCTACTCCAGTCTACAAGCTATTTTATCGATTTTAAAACCCAAGCCGCACAATATAAATCATAGATACACAATTATTTGATTTCATAGGAGATAATCCATTAATATTTTAAAAGCTATAATCCGAAATATGTACGTATAGGGGCCTAGTAATATAAAGATACAAAATGGGCAACGGACAACAAAGGGTAATATGTTAGATTGCTAAGACTATAAGCACTATATGCACGAACTGTCCTTCTGAAAATTTAAAATTATTGGCCTCATCACGTAGATGAGGGTGTATGTTCCAACATAAAATATTATAACTCAGTTATATTTGGAAGTCAGCTTTTATACAAGATTATACGGAGTACACCAAATTTATTTTTTAAACTCTAACAATAACGATTTATTGTGTGAGTAGAAAATAATAAAAATCAGGAATAAAATTTTATAAAACTCACAAAATAAAACTTTATAAAATTAAACTTTAAGCGCCGTTGCTGCCGTCGTATAAGAAATTATAACAAGGGTTGACCGCTAATGGAATGGATTTACATTCAAAATAATCAATTTTTTAGGGAATTTCTGGGCAAGGCCTTATATCAGATCAAAATGTTTTATATGTCCTTTCAATTTTCACTTAAATTACAAAACTTGAAAGTCGTATTGCTATACCAAGTGCGTTCTTTTTCCTCCAAAGCAGAAGCTTGGTCAAATTGAAGATTTGTTCTGTAATTAAAATCACCACCTTTGTTTTGGAGCTTTTACTACAGACCTTTGTCGATGTCTTGAATCATTGCGACCTGAAGATTTCGCGGTTTGATTTGTATCAGTATTTGGCATTAGTTACGAAACCTGGCCTAGTCTTTTGTCAGTTTTACATAAAGATTGGTTTATTTTAAAAACAAACAAAATAACGATTATTCCTGATTTCTATTTTTTTCTGCTCACACAATAAAAATCAGAAATAATGATTATTTTGTGAGTTTTATAAATAGAACTTATAGTGATTACAGTCCCTGATTTACACCCGTTAATCATTGCTTTAAAATAAGTATTGCCAACATTCAATAAAAAGCTACGTGTACACACTGAACCGCACATCAATATTCGGGACCCTGCCTTCCCTTCAAATAAATCAGCTATTTCTGACTAGCTTATTGATTTAAATGTCGTTTTTTTTTTGTCACTTTTTGTACGTGTTGAAACCAGGGACCGTAAATAATGGTTATTTTTAATTTTTTAAACAAAAAAATCATCCACTTACAACAGACCTAGATAAAAATGGTTGACACCAAAATAATCCGTTTTGTTCACTCTTTGCATTTCCGCTATGATTTTTAAATTTCAGCTTTTTTAAGTTTCTCTTCAACAATAATCATTTTATTTGAGCAAAAAAAAAATAAAATAAAATTACGTTCTGTGTTGAACTTTTCGCTAATATTATCATTTTTTTGATTTAAAAAAACTTTAAAAAAATAATTATTTTTTATGGCAATAACTTTTATTTTGATCCATTCAAAATAAAAGGCCGCTGTATTTAACAGCTTCTGTGTTGAACTTTTCGCCAATATTATTTTTATCCTTGGTATGGGACCTCAGGACTACCCCCAGTTTAAATTTCAATTTTCTAAAAAATACTTTAAAAAATATTATTTTTTAATTCAATAACTTTTAGTTGTTGAACTACTCAAAATAAAAGGCTTTTTTTTAATATTTTTAGAAAATTGCAATATTAAATTTTTATCCTTGGTATGGGACCTCAAGGACTACCCCAGTTTAAATTTCAAATTTTCTAAAAAATACTTTAAAAAATATTATTTTTTAATTTAAAATAAAAGTTGTTGAATTAAAAATAATATTTTTTTTAAGTATTTTTTAGAAAATTGAAATTTAAACTGGGGGTAGTCCTGAGGTCCCATACCAAGGATAAAAAATAATATTGGCGAAAAGTTCAACACAGAAGCTGTAATACTCAGCGGCCTTTTATTTTGAATGGATTGAAATAAAAGGCCATAATAATCATTATTTTTTGATTTTTTTTTTAATAAAAAAAATGATTAAATTTTATTATTTTTTTTTTTTGCTCAAATATAATGATTATCTTTAAGGAAAAAAGTAAAAATTGAAATATAATCATTACCACTCGATTTTTTTTATAAAACTTATAATGGTTACGGTCCCTGGTTGAAACCACGCCTATTAATTTGTGTATATCTGAAAAGCATAATTTGAGCACAATTTTGGTTAACGACGAGGAGCGAAACGAGCAGTGGTGTTATCAAAAGTATTCGTCATCCTCTTCTGAAGAATTTGAATTTTTTTTTGTGTTATTATTCAGATAACGAATTTTTATATGATAGCCAACCCTGGTTGCTATTATTTATTTTTCGCAAAATCGCAGGCCCCTTCTAAAAACTGCGGGCCTTCGGGAAACCGAACAAATTTTTTTTTTTGTAAGCCGAACATTTTTATATGGAAAGTTGGGCATGAGTTACATATACCGGGGTACCGTCAATGGTTTTGGGGACAGTTCTTTAAGAATTTCGAAAAAAAAACCGTCGGTGCTACAGAAAACTTCTCTTACTTATTGTTCAGACTAATGATTCTCAATAAACTCGTTTTACGTTGAACAGTTTAATAGTTGAATTGTTTAATAGTTAAACAGCAGCCCAGTGGACAAATTATGTTTTTTACAAACAGCTTCCATAAAAATATTTGAATTATTAGCGCCGGTTTTTTTTTTAAGTTTTCCTTTGTTTTTTCCAAAGTACATAAAATTGCTTCAATTTGATTTCCAAATGAATACAATGCAAAACATTTTGTAACAGAGGCAGAAACAAAGTCGGAGCACTCGAAAACGTTCTGTTCTTTCTTCTTTATATTGTTTTATAGACACAAGGTGGTAGAATTAAATCTAATATTACTCTTAACACATGTATTTACACTTCTGTAAAGAAAACTTTGTGGTCCAACATCCGTGGGAGAAAAAAAAATAGCAAAGGTGTCGTATAGTTTTGATACAAACGCAAATAGGCAAGGAGTGAGCATTTTTGGAAAATCCAACGGCTCATCTTCCAGGAGAGGATTTCTCCGGGAATGATGACTAATTTTTACACATTACACTTTGTTCTTCCCATCTACATTTAAAATTTTCTCTCACCGTGACGAACTGGATTTTGGCGAGGGCTGAAATAAAAGTTTTTTGTAAGATCGTGCACCTGTGTGCAGGTTTTTTTTTAAAGAGCAAAGAGAACTTTGATAGTCAAGAAACCTGACTATAGAGTTCTTTCTTGTTTAAAAATTAGGCTTTCTAAAAACTGCAGGCAATAATAGCTGCATTTCACTGGCACATTACTTTACATTCTCGAAAATATACATATTTTTACACAGAGTCTCCCATATGAAAATATTATGTGTGGCTGTTCAGTTTTCTGCGTGACCCAATGTTCGGCGAAGAGAGGCGGTTCGATCAGCTGAATGGTCGCTCAAATGCGACCATGAAGAACATCAAACGAGAGGAGGGGGGAGTCTGCACTTGTGAACGAAGCTGAACGCACGCCGCCAGTCTAAAGAATTTACACACACATAATTTATAACAAAACCTGAAGTTGCTTAAAAATGTACTGCATTTTCTTATTGACATCTAGTGTTGTGTTTGCATTTGCCCGGGAACCCCTCTTACAATGACCTCTTGTTAAACAAATACAAGGGGACTCAACTATACATGGTGGCCCATGAAGGGACCAGCAAGCATACATACATACATTTTCTGAACAATTCAAAGTGTAAATAGGCTCCCTTAGACTGCGATAGTTTGACAAGACGGCTGAACGGAAGAGTGCAAGAGTAACATCAATACATAAGCGCAATAACTGCAAATTGAAGTTTGCGGATCGCCGTCTTCTCTTTGATAATTCTTTGTGGTTCGTTTGACTGAGTGAAGAAGTTCTGTGCAAGACAAGTACTTACAGTATTATTTTGATTTCTTGTGGGTGGTGAGTTGCGCAAAGTCACCTTTGCATCAGTTCATAAATTTGCAAGAAGATCGACACCAAGCCCATAAATCTCTGTTGCAGAACTTTAGAAGGGACCAAGTGGGTGGATTAAGAGCTGCGGGATTTTTGTCTTTTAGCTATCCCCTACACTACCCTCGCTGAAACTACGAAAAGATTAAAATAGTGGCTCCGGCTTCCCATGTGGTCGTTGCTGGTTCGGATCCTGAGCTTCGAGTTAACATGCCAAAAATTTCGGTTCCTAAGTTTTCCGGTACGTGTGTCGATTGGCCTGGATACAACGAAGCTTTCACAAGTATGATCCACAACAACTCAAACCTTAGTAACGTTCAAAAATTGAGTTTTCTTAAGGAACCGTTGCCGGTAAGCCGTAATAATGACATCCGTCAAATACAGCTCATAGATATAAATTATGCAGTGCCATATGATGATTAAAAGGTACACCAATCCTCGCCTGGTCTAACCGCACCATATGAATACAATCTACGCACTGCCCAGCCTACAAAAAGACACAACCGAGTCCATGCGTTCGATGTTGAGCACGGTCAATTTGCCTGGCTGCATTCCGCCGCGTCCAAGCCTTGGATGGGGAAAGTCAGCACTGGTTGGCACAATACGTCGCTTGGAAGCTGCTCAAGGAGACCCACAACGCTTTGGAACACCATTAAGGTAGCAGCTCTAAGGTACCAACTTAAAAGGATTTGGAATCTTTTCTAAACGATCGACTTGTCATAATGGATGCGATCGAGGACCGCAGCTCGTCGTACGACCCCAATTCTGGCTCAAGTTCAACAGACCCTACCAAACGGGTATGAGTGCATAATGCGCAGAAACACCGTGTCCGAGCACGTCGTTCAGTCCCTCCATCTCAAGTTCACCAGTACTCAAACATCAATTTTTGGTGTATGTCAAGGGGGCGGTCGCCGGTGCAAGTATATGGGCCATTTTAGAACTATTAGTTCAGTTAACCCCTATTTCATCTTAGATGTTAGCGCAGCATATGTTCTTAACTCGGTTACTTTATATTTGCCGAGTCTTAGCTTTTCCCTGCAGCTTTGGGTTCACATACAAGTGCTCACGTTGGCAGATCCAAACAATTGCCGTTCCAAGCGAGTCGACTTATCGGGGGCACACCTCTTAACGCAAATAATGTTGCCAGGCACTTGGATTGAGTCGCCACACGGGCCAAAAGCTCAAAATACTCGTTTTAAATGGATTCTTTGGGGACGAGCGGAAGGAAAAGAAAGAGTAACCCACTTGCGCTGTCATCAGCTATCTTTGGACACTGAGTCGCTGCTCAGCCGTTCTTGCAAAGTCAAAGCTGTGCCTGATTACTCCCCGGCTACAAACGAAGATCTCTGGTGCGAACCATTTTTCCAGAAAACTCATACGCATCGATCTTATGGCCGGTACGTAGTTTGAATGCCATTGAAAACAAATTTGGAAATTTGGTTTTAGGAAGGTCTCGCTAAATGGCGCTGAATGGGTTCCTGCAGTTGGGACGACGTCTTTCGAAATGTCCTGAACGCTGGAGTCGATATACGGAAAAAACCAAGGAGTATTTTTCCGCTAAAACAAGTAGCCTTGGCGGTAGGCAGTGGAAGCAGTACAACGAAGAAAACTTCCACAGATCGACATACAGCGTCGTGCGTGTTGCCCCATGTGCGGAGGAGATCAATTCGACCAAACAGCGGACCTACTCTTCAAAATTACATGTCTTAGGTAAGGACGCATAAAATCATAAGGATGGAGGCATCAAGGTTTATGCATTATCAACACTCACATTTTAGACGGCTTCAGTCCCATACACGACTATCAGAGTTATTTATAAGCTTGCCAAGAATGGGCGCCTCTTGTTCCCCAAGGCTAAAGAGGTGTTGCTAATATGGATGACATACTATATGGAGGGCACACTTTAGAAGAAGAAGCAGAAGATAAACGGTCTCAGGTATCAGGTGCAATAAAATTTGCTTGCATCGAGTTGCGTACTTGGGCAAATAACAATTCAAGGCTCCTGGTCTTTTTTCCGCCGGAGTATCATTGCAGCCAAAACCTTTGAAGTTGGGACAGTACGGAACCTGTAAAAGCTTTGGAAATTTATTGGCTTCCAAAAAAGGACTGCTTTAAATACCAGATCAACTTTTAGATACCAGCCAGTTACGCCAAGGGGAGGATCATATCAAGCACAGCGAGATTGTTCGACCCGTTGGGTCTTTTCGCACCTGTCATTATCTTTGGGAAATTGATACCTAATGCACAAGCAGAGCGATGGCAATAGTATCGAGATGGACTTTTAAGGATTGACGATATCAGGATAAATAGGTGGATCTATTATGGCCCGAAATGCAAGTTCATGCGTTTTGCGACGGGTCCTCCACCTCATATGCAGCTTAATCGAAAGTTACACCCACAAAGCCATTAACTTTACCTTGATCAAAGCTAATTTTAGCTGTTTTAGCTATCAAATTTTTTTGTTGGCTTTTTATTGGATTTCTGACTTTCCGATCAGTTTCCAGACATTTCATTGGACAGAGGCTAAAATTTTGTTTGGCTACACGGCGATTTCAATAGATGGAAGACATTCGTCGCGAACAGGGTTGCTTATATTTTGGACCGTTCCACGGCAATTCAATAGATGCCATCACGAAATCCAGAGGCCTTTCTCCTACGGAGCTACAGGACTTAGATTTATGGTGGAGGGGCCAGATTGGCTTGAACGCGCCAAAAGCTCTTGGCCAACAACGAAAATTGGAGATGTCTACGAGGGTAACGCTGTTCTGGAGATTAAGGTGAGCAAAGTGCACGCTTATCATGAGCTCCGGTTCCTACATATGTCGAAAGAATTTTTACGTTCGGCAGGGCTATACAAATCACTGCCTTTATCCTACGAATCAGGGACAACGCAGGCAGCAACGTAAAGAGACCTCTAGCACTGAGCAACTAGACCACGCCGACATAGCTGCAGTGAGAAGTTCTAAACGGCTGCCCCCTCGAAGCAGGCTCGTGAGCTTCTCGCCGATCTTAGCCGACGACATCCTGCTGGTAAGAGGACTTTTGCGCAACTCTGCTTTGCCACACGAGCGCCTTCACCCAATAATTCTGCCTAGCTCTCATCATTCAACCAAACTAGTGTTACGGAACTTACGTACAAACACGCCGAAGATTCTGGTTCCTCACAGGAATGCTTGCGGTTCGGCGTCTGCTGCTTTTGGGTCCGACCATCCATTTCGACTCAGCTAATGGGTGATCTACCGCTCCACCGGGTTAACTCCCCTTGCCGTCCCTTCATCGCTATTGAAGGCGACTACACTGGCGCAATAAAGCTTAAGGCTGCGGTACCAGCTTTTACAAGGGCTACATCGCCGTTTTTATTTGTCTTGCAACAAAGGCGGTACAATTGGACTCACTACGAAGAATTTTCTGCTGCTTTAGGCAGGTTCACCGAACGGCGTGGGATGATTTTGTCGCTGCAATCATTTTCAAGCCGATTATGATAATTTGGTTGCGCCCTAGTTGGCGTTGCAACGGATAACTTGGCACTTCAGTCCCCCTCAATCGCCTAATTTTGGTGGGCTATGGCGAGTCGTTGCAGATCGACGGCTAACTTATTTAGTATAGAGGCATGCCTTAACTCACAGCCTATTTGCCTCACAGCGGACGTGACAATCTTGAATTGATAACCCCGGCACACTTTTTAATTGGTGACTCGATGTTTGCGCCGTCGGAATACCGTCTATAATCCACAATATTAGTAGAGAAATTTCTCATCCAGCAGACAATGGTTCGCCACTTTTGGAAAGCCTAAAGCCGCGACTGGCTGGCTCCTCAAAAGTAAACGCCAAAGTGGTGCCAAGAAACAGAAGGATTTAAGCTCAACGATCTTGTGCTTATTAATGATGACCGATTTCCTCCGCCACAATGGCAACTCGGACGGGTGATAGAGCTACATCCAGCTGGTCCGTGTGGTGACAAAAAGGACCATACAAGGACAATTGAAACGGTCCGTCTCCAAGCTCTGTCCCCTACCAATTCAAATTTAAAGATATGCTTGCGTACTATTCTCCATGATTCTCTTATCTCCATGCTAGAATCTATCATCTTCAAGACACAGACAATCCAGGATGTTTTATGCTGGGTCTAGCATTGGCGGGCGGCTTTTTAGTTTGCGATCAGCTGGATGGTCACTGAAATGCGACCATGAAGAACAGCAAACAAGAAGAGAAGCGGAGTCTGCACTTGTGATTGAAGCTGAACGCATACATAACTTATAACAAAATCTGAAACTGCTAATATTTATACTGAATTTTCTTATATTGAAATCTAGTGTTGTGTTTGCATTTGCCCTGGAACCCCTCGTACAATGACGACTATACAGTGGCATTAAAGAATGTGTGAAAAAAATACCAATTCTTCTTGAAAACTCATAAGTCCCTTCTATAAAACAGCTGACATTTGGAGCACTTCTGAAAACTAATGTTTTATTTTATTTTCTGACAATTAATTCAGGATCGTTATCATTGTTATTGTATTTAAACATTGGCGGTACAATAGTATTAGATTAGAGTTTTGGGATTAATATTTTAAAACTTTGCAATCCCCCGGCCAGATAAAATTGCTATCCATATTCAATAAATTGCAATTCGAAACAAACCGTCCAGTAGCTAGTTATTATCACATGCCTGTTTTAAATGTAAATTGAAATACTGTGTCAGTAGAATAACCCTCATCAAATATTTGAATATATGTGGCAATGAAATAGGGCAATTATACGTAATAAAATATGTTTACACGCACTACTCTAAGCCAACCTGCACACTTTGTTTCCGTTTCTAACGCGTGGTATTTAAAACATCACGTTTTGAAGAAAATTGTTACATTAAATCAATTGATTCCAAATATCTTCAAGAGCAAGTATTCCACTTTATTGTGACGCATTATTTAAGTTATTTTTGATGCTATTCTTTAGATGGGCATTTAATTTTCTATATTGTGTTCATTAAAACGAAAACTATTCTTGTTTAAGTATTGTTGTTAAACGTTTCAAAGGAACGATCGGTTCAAGTTTATTAATTTTGAATACAATGAATAGAGATGTTATTTTATACAGTTTAATAAGGACATTTGGAATCCTTTCCGTATTGGTCGACTTCATCCTATAGCTGCCTTAAAAAATTTGTGGATACCGTTGTAAAACTACACAGCTAAATAAACTTCTTACTGACGATGTTAGTTGATGTGACTACGTGCTTCTCATATAAATTGGTTTTTTGTTGCTATTTATAATATTTTTAAAAGTGTTTTAACCTATAGACCATTTTTTGCAAGCCTTCCATTTTTTTGCACTTCTGTTACCAAGAAGGAAAATGTTTTTTTCTTGTCCCATCCTACGGGCACCCTTTAATAAGAAAACTATTTAAGTACCTATTTATTTGCGCCCCAACACATATTTAATTTTGAATTTTTGTTAACCTTCATACGTTTAATCTATAGATTGTTAAGAACACACATGCAAAATATTATAGCGAAATTAAGATTTTTTACAAGCAAAAACAAACTTTCATGTGCATGCAAAAGGGTGGTAAACACGACCTTCAACTAATCGCGTTGCCAACTGACAGGACTGAACTCTTTTAGTATTTCGAGAACGAAAGGCAAAGCAGATAGAACTATTTAATAAACAGGTCGTTCTACGTTATTGCCCTCTCACTCTCTCTTATATGACGGCTTAGCAAAATTTCAAAAGATGGCGCGAAATTCGACTGAGCAACGAAATGTATGCAAATTATTATTTGTTTTTTTATTTACATAAAAATAGATACGCTTACATTCGTAAAATATTTCTTTAAAATTCATTTTAAAACGGCTGTTTAATTCAGTCCTTGAAACAAAAATCATTGATTTCCTGATGGTGCTTGATCACCAGCTTGGGAAACAGCCGTTTAGCCTGAAATTTCTTCATAGTGTGAACCGAGTCGCCCGGCTTGAGATCCACCGTAGGGATAAGTTCTCACTTATAAGTTCACTTTTGCAAGACTCTAGTGGGCGTAGGAGGCTGTTAGCCCATCATTGGTGCAGCTCGCAGGTGAGCCCGCCAATCGAGTGCTCCTCGGCGACCGTGCAGAAGACAAGCGTTATGGTCGGCAGGGAAGAAAAGTCCCGTTTGTTATCCGGCAGTTGGACAAGGAGTCCACCTCCGTATAATCCATTCGCCTTGCGATGATGTGCCCCAATCGTTCCTTGTTGAGGGTAACTGCATGCTCCTTCGAACTTTCGGCCTCCTCCTCCTCGCGAAATTCAGCTTCAGCTTCAATTGCGAAGGTTTCATCGGCAAAGCCGCCTGCATAATCATTTTCCTAGCTTATTTATAATTTGCTTTGTCAACAAATAGAAAACAGCTTATACAGCGCGCGAATGGGGATCAGTGTGACCGCAGTACTCGCTCAAAGAAATTACCGATGAACTTCCTAAAAACGGTCATACTCCGAGAAAAAGAAAAAGAATGGCCTCTTTTCGACATCGAAACTGTTCGTCGATCTGAGTACTAGGCTTTACACGCAAAATCGAAATGGAACAAAAATGTTCCTTCCGCTCATACAAGGGTAAAACTAGTTTAGTGGTGACTTTAACACTCCAACAAGAACAAGCATGTTAATCTTTTTTTTTTAGTTTTTTAATTTGTCTAAATTATAAAATAAAAATTAATTTATCGCATTAAAGTGATTAATCTTAATATACCAATTAATATTTGTTTAAAATTTTGTTATTTTGGATATAATTAATTAAAGATATAAAAACTCAAAAGTAGTGGTACAAAAATGTTCCTTCCGCTCACAGAAGGGCTAAGAAATGTTTTTACCCAGTTAGGCAAAAACTAAAAAAAAACGTGATTTTTCAAATTTTGATTTTGAAAGGTCGCAAATTTTGTATTATTATTATGATTTTAATCTCTAGTCCACTGGGTATGAGTTTTGACCAATAAATAAATTATTTGTTGGTTTCTGGCTAAGGAGCTAAATCGGGGGCACCGCTAATAACAAATAACACTTAAAAAAAATTAAATTTATTTTTGTAGTTTAAAAATCTTTTTTAAAGGTGTCAAAGGTGTTTTAGGATTTAAAGTTAGATATTTGAAAAAAAAATACAAACAATTTTTTTTTTTTTTTTTGCCTTCTGAGGCGCAAGTATGTGTGTGTGTGTGTGTGTGTGTGTGTGTGTGTGTGTGTGTGTGTGTGTGTGTGTGTGTGTGTGTGTGTGTGTGTGTGTGTGTGTGTGTGTGTGTGTGTGTGTGTGTGTGGGTGTGTGTGGTGTGTGGGTGTGTGGGTGTGTGGGTGTATGGGTGTGTGGGTGTGTGGGTGTGTGTGTGTGTGTGGATGACAATTAATAAATTTTCTATTCTATTTGTAATTGTACTTCAAAATGTACTCATTCAAATAAAACCACTTCCGAGTGCCCACATTGCTTTTATGTACTTTATTTCTTATGTACACTTCGTCATGTCGCGAGCGCACCTAAAAGTGCAAGTTTTCACTTCTCCCTGCACTCCCGGAGTGCACTTCATCTAGTTCTTTATATGAATCAGGCTTGCCTCTGCTTGTAACGTTTTCCTAACTTGGCCAATAAATAATTCAAAATATAATTACTTATTTAGTAAAAGAAAGTGAGATAATGGCGCATTTTTGTTGTAAACGTTTAGCAAAATTAAATGATAAATGTTACCACAAGTTTTTCTTCTACTTATTTTTCGAAGAAAGTTCAAATGCGGACTTCTTCATTCTTACGGTAAATATCTTTTTGTGTATATGTGAACAGCGTCATTAGGAGTAACATGGAATATGCCACTTTTGCAGTTAACTTAAGTGCCGCCACGTGCAATGGCCATGGGCGAAACATTTTTACACATTTGCTCTTCATTTAGCACAAGCACATTGACGTTGCAATGAAATATACCCATAATGAATTACTCGCCCTTATTCTTGGTGAACAAAAACTTCAAAGAACATCAAATAAAATGAAACATTGATATCAGGAATGGTTAAATTTAGGGTGTATTTTCAAAAGTGGACTGGCTTCTCTAGGTTTTTTAAAAAAGGGAATGGTCTCATTAAGTTAAAATAAAAATCAAGAAAGAACACTACATATAGTCAAGTTTCGCGACTACCACACATAAATAAACATGTGTATCTATGTAATTATATGTAAGCAAATTAATGTATGTATATAGGAATGAATATATGGACAATTCCTAGCAATATTGCATAATAAACTATGTGTCTAAAATCACGTTTGACCTACGCATTTGCAAAGAAACAAGAAAAACGGTATAGTCGGGTTTCCCGACTATCAGATTTGCGATAATGCCCTCCTAAACAAAAAAACAAGAAAAAACTTTAGAGTCCCTAGCCCTCTTAAAAAATGTGTATCCTGCTTTTAGGCACAATAAATTTTAAACGCACTTGCATACACAATTTCTTGAAACTGGCCAGATATCTGGGCAGATATTTTCAATACAAACAGCATTTATTTAGCCCACTTTTCTCTAGCATTAAAACTGTGGACATCACAGAGTTTCGCGGTTTGTGGGCGTAAAAAGGGGCGTGGTACTTGATCTGCGCTTTGTTTCTAGAAGTCTGTGTGCAAAATTTGGTGGTTATAGCTCTTATAGTTCCCGAGATCTCGACGTTTGTACGGACGGACGGACGGACAGACAGACATTTGATCGTTTACAGTATTTGCTAACTCTTCGAGTATCGCAAGTAATTATTTTAAATTACAATTTAAATCTTTTAAATATTTTTCTTTATCTCAATAAAAGCTTTGTCGTTATATATCTAAGCGTTCGAGAGTTATGAATTTTTCTCCAAAACCTTAAAATCAAATTTTTTGAACTTTGAAGCTCAAAATATCGAATACGGTGCGGATTTTCGAAAAACTGTTAAAAGTGTTTTGAGGTAGGTGCTTTCCTTAGCTACAGTTGACATGGCCTGACCTTTTGCAGTTTTTGGGCCTGGTGGGCCTGGGTGCCAAGTTAAAAGCTCTGAATGTTTAAAAGAGTTTAAATTTTCATTATATGTAGCTCCCCTGGGCTAGTTGGCACTTATGGATTTTTTCTGGCTTAATGGCGTATGTTTAAAAAAAACAAGAAAGAACGCTATAGTCGGGTTTCCCGACTATAAAATTTGCGATACTCATTGCCCTCTTTAAAAACAGTTAGCTAGCCCTCTTCAATAATGTGTAGCCTACTTTCATGCGCAATCAGTTTTAAGCGCCCTCTACTACTTTTGAGCGCAATAAAAATTTTCAACGCAGTTGTATACACGATTTCATCCTATAGCTGCCTTAAAAAATTTGTGGATACCGTTGTAAAACTACACAGCTAAATAAACTTCTTACTGACGATGTTAGTTGATGTGACTACGTGCTTCTCATATAAATTGGTTTTTTGTTGCTATTTATAATATTTTTAAAAGTGTTTTAACCTATAGACCATTTTTTGCAAGCCTTCCATTTTTTTGCACTTCTGTTACCAAGAAGGAAAATGTTTTTTTCTTGTCCCATCCTACGGGCACCCTTTAATAAGAAAACTATTTAAGTACCTATTTATTTGCGCCCCAACACATATTTAATTTTGAATTTTTGTTAACCTTCATACGTTTAACCTATAGATTGTTAAGAACACACATGCAAAATATTATAGCGAAATTAAGATTTTTACAAGCAAAAACAAACTTTCATGTGCATGCAAAAGGGTGGTAAACACGACCTTCAACTAATCGCGTTGCCAACTGACAGGACTGAACTCTTTTAGTATTTCGAGAACGAAAGGCAAAGCAGATAGAACTATTTAATAAACAGGTCGTTCTACGTTATTGCCCTCTCACTCTCTCTTATATGACGGCTTAGCAAAATTTCAAAAGATAAATTTTAAACGCACTTGCATACACAATTTCTTGAAACTGGCCAGATATCTGGGCAGATATTTTCAATACAAACAGCATTTATTTAGCCCACTTTTCTCTAGCATTAAAACTGTGGACATCACAGAGTTTCGCGGTTTGTGGGCGTAAAAAGGGGCGTGGTACTTGATCTGCGCTTTGTTTCTAGAAGTCTGTGTGCAAAATTTGGTGGTTATAGCTCTTATAGTTCCCGAGATCTCGACGTTTGTACGGACGGACGGACGGACAGACAGACATTTGATCGTTTACAGTATTTGCTAACTCTTCGAGTATCGCAAGTAATTATTTTAAATTACAATTTAAATCTTTTAAATATTTTTCTTTATCTCAATAAAAGCTTTGTCGTTATATGTCTAAGCGTTCGAGAGTTATGAATTTTTCTCCAAAACCTTAAAATCAAATTTTTGAACTTTGAAGCTCAAAATATCGAAAACGGTGCGGATTTTCGAAAAACTGTTAAAAGTGTTTTGAGGTAGGTGCTTTCCTTAGCTACAGATTTTTATAGATTTTGTTCAATTCCAGAAAATTACCGGGTATGTACAGTTGACATGGCCTGACCTTTTGCAGTTTTTGGGCCTGGTGGGCCTGGGTGCCAAGTTAAAAAGCTCTGAATGTTTAAAAGAGTTTAAATTTTCATTATATGTAGCTCCCCTGGGCTAGTTGGCACTTATGGATTTTTTCTGGCTTAATGGCGTATGTTTAAAAAAAACAAGAAAGAACGCTATAGTCGGGTTTCCCGACTATAAAATTTGCGATACTCATTGCCCTCTTTAAAAACAGTTAGCTAGCCCTCTTCAATAATGTGTAGCCTACTTTCATGCGCAATCAGTTTTAAGCGCAATACTACTTTTGAGCGCAATAAAAATTTTCAACGCAGTTGTATACACGATTTCATCCTATAGCTGCCTTAAAAAATACCGTTGTAAAACTACACAGCTAAATAAACTTCTTACTGACGATGTTAGTTGATGTGACTACGTGCTTCTCATATAAATTGGTTTTTTGTTGCTATTTATAATATTTTTAAAAGTGTTTTAACCTATAGACCATTTTTTGCAAGCCTTCCATTTTTTTGCACTTCTGTTACCAAGAAGGAAAATGTTTTTTTCTTGTCCCATCCTACGGGCACCCTTTAATAAGAAAACTATTTAAGTACCTATTTATTTGCGCCCCAACACATATTTAATTTTGAATTTTTGTTAACCTTCATACGTTTAATCTATAGATTGTTAAGAACACACATGCAAAATATTATAGCGAAATTAAGATTTTTTACAAGCAAAAACAAACTTTCATGTGCATGCAAAAGGGTGGTAAACACGACCTTCAACTAATCGCGTTGCCAACTGACAGGACTGAACTCTTTTAGTATTTCGAGAACGAAAGGCAAAGCAGATAGAACTATTTAATAAACAGGTCGTTCTACGTTATTGCCCTCTCACTCTCTCTTATATGACGGCTTAGCAAAATTTCAAAAGATAAATTTTAAACGCACTTGCATACACAATTTCTTGAAACTGGCCAGATATCTGGGCAGATATTTTCAATACAAACAGCATTTATTTAGCCCACTTTTCTCTAGCATTAAAACTGTGGACATCACAGAGTTTCGCGGTTTGTGGGCGTAAAAGGGGCGTGGTACTTGATCTGCGCTTTGTTTCTAGAAGTCTGTGTGCAAAATTTGGTGGTTATAGCTCTTATAGTTCCCGAGATCTCGACGTTTGTACGGACGGACGGACGGACAGACAGACATTTGATCGTTTACAGTATTTGCTAACTCTTCGAGTATCGCAAGTAATTATTTTAAATTACAATTTAAATCTTTTAAATATTTTTCTTTATCTCAATAAAAGCTTTGTCGTTATATGTCTAAGCGTTCGAGAGTTATGAATTTTTCTCCAAAACCTTAAAATCAAATTTTTTGAACTTTGAAGCTCAAAATATCGAAAACGGTGCGGATTTTCGAAAAACTGTTAAAAGTGTTTTGAGGTAGGTGCTTTCCTTAGCTACAGATTTTTATAGATTTTGTTCAATTCCAGAAAATTACCGGGTATGTACAGTTGACATGGCCTGACCTTTTGCAGTTTTTGGGCCTGGTGGGCCTGGGTGCCAAGTTAAAAAGCTCTGAATGTTTAAAAGAGTTTAAATTTTCATTATATGTAGCTCCCCTGGGCTAGTTGGCACTTATGGATTTTTTCTGGCTTAATGGCGTATGTTTAAAAAAAACAAGAAAGAACGCTATAGTCGGGTTTCCCGACAATAAAATTTGCGATACTCATTGCCCTCTTTAAAAACAGTTAGCTAGCCCTCTTCAATAATGTGTAGCCTACTTTCATGCGCAATCAGTTTTAAGCGCAATACTACTTTTGAGCGCAATAAAAATTTTCAACGCAGTTGTATACACGATTTCTTGAAAATGGTCAGATTTTAACATTTTTTAGATATTTGGGTAGATATTTTCAACACGAACAACATTTGTAAGGGCCACTTTTCTCTAGCACTAAAAATGTGGACACCACAGAGTTTTTTCCGGTTTGTGGGCTTAAAAAGGGGCGTGGTCAGGTTTTGAAACAAACTTGATCTGCGCCTTGCTAATAGAAGTCTGTGTGCAAAATTTGGTGGTTCTAGCTCTAATAGTTCCCGAGATCTCGATGTTTGTGCGGACAGACAGACGGACGGACGGACAGACAGACATTTGATCGTTTACAGTATTTGCTTACTCTTCGAGTATCGCAAATAAATAGTAAGCACCATAGTATTAGATGAACATTCAGCTACATTCAAGATTTTTTTTAAACCAATCTAAGCAGTCCTTCAAGAGTGGCAGAGCATTTTGTAGGGTGTTGTCAAAGGGGGTAAGTTGGAACCTTGTGCGGGGCAAGTTGGGCCCTTCAAAAAAAAGACATTTTCTTTGGATAAATCGTGTTTATTACTGTACTTTGGTCAGTAACAGTCATTTATACTTTGATAAGGGATAAAACTATAAATTTCATTACGGATTCTTTGGTCCCTCTATTTGTTTCTTTTTGTAACTTCTCATCTGGAAAACTAGTTTGGTACATTTTTATTACACGAAATCTTAGTTTCAAAAATAGTAAAGTAGGGTAATTATTGTGTATCGGGATAAATTTTGGTTTGTTCACACAAAATTATTTGATTGGCACACGCCAAGGAATTAATCTAGGGGGCCAACTAACCCAATTGAAGAAGTTTCAACTAGCCCCTTTGCTTTTTTTAAATTATATTGTTACATAACTTATATTCCAATTTACGGACAAATTAAAGTTTGGACTACTTTTTAAAGCTTACAGATACACGTAATAATGATGAATTTACCTTTGAAAAAAAAAACAACATTAAATGGTGGAAAAATCACAATCTTAGGGATGTGTAATAGTACAAATTTACTGTCAAAAACAGATAATCTTTTATACTCGTCGAAATAACGGTACCAATTCAATGAAACTTTGTGTGTGAATTGGTATTCACAGTGCACATACACCATAATAATTTGAATAGTTTTAAAAAACTAAAAAAAACGCTTCCGGTTTAAAAGAGCGCGCTTTTTTATAGATATCGATAAATTATCGGTAAAAAAAACAAGTTGGCAGGCCTGCATGCAAATCAAAAAGTGTTACGCAGCCAGCCAGCCAGCCAGATAGCCACAAGTGAAACTCATAAAAAGCGTTTAAAAAGATGACAGCTCTGGAGTAATTAAAAGTAATTAAAAACAATAAAGAACGCTATAGTCGGGTTTCCCGACTATAAGATTTGCGATACTCATTGCCCTCTTTAAAAACAGCTAGCTAGCCCTCTAGAAAAATGTGTAGCCTACTTTCGAGTGCAATTAGTTTTTAGCGCCCTCTTCAAAAAAAAGTTAAGCCAACTTTCGAGCGCAATAAAAATTTTTAACGCACTTGTATAGATATTTGGGTAGATATTTTCAATACAAACAACATTTATAAGGGCCACTTTTCTCTAGCATTAAAAATGTGGACACCACAGAGTTTTTCCCGGTTTGTGGGCGTAAAAAGGGGCGTGGTCAGGTTTTGAAACAAACTTGATCGCTTTGCTTATAAAAGTCTGTATGCAAAATTTGGTGGTTTTAGCTTTAATAGTTCCCGAGACCTCGATGTTTGTGCGGACGGACAAACAGACTGACAGACAGACATTTCAACGTTTACAGTATTTGCTTCGAGTATCGCTAATAATTAATTATTTGCGATACTCGAAGAGTAAGCAAATACTGTAAACGCGCAAATGTCTGTCTGTCCGTCCGTCTGTCCGTCTGTCCGTACAAACATCGAGATCTCGGGAACTATAAGAGCTAGAACCACCAAATTTTGCATACAGACTTCTATAAGCAAAGCGCAGATCAAGTTTGTTTCAAAACCTGACCACGCCCCTTTTTACGCCCACAAACCGGAAAAAACTCTGTGGTGTCCACATTTTTAGTGCTAGAGAAAAGTGGCTCTTACAAATGTTGTTCGTATTGAAAATATCTACCCAAATATCTAAAAAAATTTAAAATCTGACCATTTTCAAGAAATTGTGTATACAAATGCGTTGAAAATTTTTATTGCGCTCAAAAGTAGGCAAACCTTTTTTTTTAAGAGAGGGCGCTTAAAACTGATTGCGCATGAAAGTAGGCTACACATTATTGAAGAGGGCTGGCTAGCTGTTTTAAAAGAGGGCAATGAGTATCGCAAATCTTACAGTCGGGAAACCCGACTATAGCGTTCTTTCTTGTTTTTCTACTTGCCCCAGGGAGCTTATATTATAAAAATATCTGTTTTTAAACTGACTCTTTTAACGTTAAGAAACGAATTAAGAGCAGTGCTGGGCACAGGGAATTTCTCTGCCGGCTTCATGCCCGCTCATGTATACTGTAGAAAGAGTTGGGTGTGCTGAGTGTGCTCAGTGCTCAGCACTGATTTAGACCTACGTTTTAACTTACAAATTGTTCATTAGGGTGAAGCGAAAAATTTTTTTTTTATTTTAACATTGCTGTATTATTAATTGATAATACATAGTATAAGAAGTAATTATGCAAAATTTTAGTTTTCTAAAAATATATCTTGAGTTGGCGCATTAGGTTTAAAGTTCACATACAAATATGATATTTGAAAACGATATATGGACCTATTCAACAATTTTTAACATAAGAATGTTAAAAACTACAAAATGTAGTTTATGTAGCCAGCAATAGGTGGCGACTCTATCGTTTTTTCTTGTTTTGGTTTTTTTAAAGAGGGCAATGGGTATCGCAAATTTTATAGTCGGGAAACCCGAGTATAGTGTTCTTTCATGTTCCTATGTAGTAACAGTGACATTGAACCTCGGTTTTAGGAAGACCGAACATAAAAAAGCGTTTTTTTCAAACAGACAAGTCTCGCGTTTTTCCATTTCACCTACAAAAGCTGTGCTAGTTTGCAATGTTGCTTATTTATGTCAAAATAACAGTCAGCAAATCATTGTGTATGTTTGAATTAGCGGGCAACGTCAGTGTTTGATAACGCACTAAGGGAAAACGGTTAATATATTTGGAAATGTTTGGATTTGTCTGTTTTTTTTAATGCATTTTCTCACTAAAACACATATTTCGGTAACAATTTTGGTTAGGCAAAAACTATTTCGGTTTCGGTTTTTGATTCCAATATGCCGGTTAAAAATAACGGTTATGGTACCGGATGAATTAAAGGTGTTTTAAAGGTTTAGTCATGCCTGACGTAACACATCTTACTATTGAGAATATATTTCTAGGTACGGTTTCTTCAAAACCAATTGCACCAATAGTACAAGGATAAAAAAATCGCAAAATCTTCAGTCGAGGACGACCAACTTTTATGTTTATGAAAATCGCACGTTAAAAAGAGTATTGTAAATACTGTGAACGTTGCTTATCTCTGTCTGTCCGACTGTTCGTCTGTCCGTCCGTCTGAACAAACGTCGAGATCTCGGGAACTATTAAAGCTAGAACCACCAAATTTTGCACACAGACTTTTAAACAAAGTGCAGACCAAAAAACCAATCCTTCCTTAAAATGATACCTTTAATTCTTCTTATGACACCAAATGGTATAAAGTTGTATTTAAGACCCAAATAGACACGTTTTAGACACATTCAAAACAATTTTTTCCCTGAGTGTGCGGCTAAAAATATTTGAAAATTAAACTCATATAATAATTTAATTTGGAAGGTAAAAGTGCGGAATCGAAGCTCGCCCACACTCCTTAAATTAGAAACTGTAAAAAACTTAATGTGCTACGGCTTAACCATGCTCAAGGTCTGCGAAGAGCGTTTGCGCTGCTTAACACATAGAGAACAAAATTTAACTTAGTTTCCAATTAAAAAAAAGCGCAAGTTGAAAATGATTTTTTTAACAACGGTTTAGATTGGACTATCTCTAGAATACGAAAAAATCCGGATCTTATAGCTATGTGGCGAAGAAATAGAAAACGTTGATTAACAAACCTTCATTTGTCCAGTCATAACTGTCCATGACAGCAGTAAGTTTTAGATGAACGTTGACTTATGAAAGGATGTATTTCGGCAAGGGCTTCAATTATAGGCCAGTTACAGGAGTAACAAAGAGAAACCAAAAATTTCTTAGGTACAGAAAATGAAGTAAGAAAAAGAATTATGATAATTTTATGCATCTCATATTCCCCTAGATATTTACAGTCAAAGGGACAATTTAAAAATTTTTTGTTCTATACATAGTGATATAACGCTGAGTGTACGAATTTGTAGTTAGGCGCTTAGCTTTTTTATTGTTTCGAATCGTCTCGAAGCGTTCTTATTAATAAAACACACGAAACATACTCCTTAAATGTTTCGAGACATGTCGGTCCTTACGATTCGAAACATCAAAACAGTGAGAAAAGAAAAGATAGGGTACATTGAGTTTTAGTTTTCATAATATTAGTAATAAACATACGGTCGCGAACGTACGCCAAATGGAAGTGACCCTAGTAAAAGTCAAATATCTGCCAAATGGAATGGAGTATTAAAAAGCTTATAAATTATTTCAAAAGAGGGATATCGTACCTATCCATCAAGAACTTGCACAACGAGTTATCTCTCTTGGTTTTTTTTGTTCAGTTCATTTCCCGGTCGCGAACGTACGATTTTTTTATCCGTATATTTAATTTTTTCTATACCTTAAGCCATAGATTTATAGTTTTTTTGCTTTTGTTTGAAAAGTTCAATGTTTGACTACCTTTGCGAAAAAAAAATGAAACAAATATTGTCCTTCTTATAGGATAAATCGATAAAATAAATGAAGGCTAAAAAAATATACCAAAATTTAACAAAAAAATTTTTTTTATTTATTTATTTATTCGCCAAAACAATGTTTACTGGCTACCTCTATATATATCTTAAAACTAAACATAACAAGTTAAAAAATATTCAACTAAAGAATTACGCACTAATTGCTTGTTGGGGCTGAACTCAAACCGCATGCTAGGTGGTAAAGCATTATATAACCGAATAGCTCGGCAGATAGGCTCATTTAGGGCGTAATTAGTCCTACAGTGTTTAGGGGGGGAGTACACTTTGATTTTTCAAAAAAATTTTTTTTTTTTTTTTTTGCTTAAAATGTTCCTTGAGATGTGTACTTTAATTTAGAAAAGACTCCAAGTCCGCCAGAATATTCCTTACCACTTTACGAAGCGATTTCCTAAAACATGTACCGTACATGTACATGCACAAGCACATCTTTAAACGCGTGTATCTCGAAACGGGTTTTTTCAAACTGGTGGGGAAAAAACTCTAACCAGTTATCATCGAATTTGGATATCGCCTATGTTTTCTTGTTCAGAATTAAATTCTGCTTAGAAATACGAGGCCACATTTTCGATTATGTCAAAAATGGATTTTTAATCCACGATTTTGTAAGCATTTTTAGGGTGAAAAATTTTATGGAAAAGGCCACAACTTAAAAAAAAAATTTTTTTTTAAAAATCGGAACTCGTATTTCTAACCCAAATTTCATTACTAATCAGGATTTTGTTCCATTTATGTTCCGGGATCACATGGGAAGGAGCATTTTTCCCCACCGTTTTCCGACTTCCGCGCGAGGACGCCCCACGCGACCTGGTGCACCGGCCACATGGAAACGCCAATCGAGTTCAAAAAAAAAAAAAAATTGTAGTTCGAAGGATGAGTAATAAATGGGTTATAACATATTTGCCCTCCCTGAGTGTTTTATTGCTTAAAAAAATTAACGAAAATGCCTTACTTTTTGGACGTTCAAAGTGTACTCCCCCCTTAATAAAAAAAAGGTTCGAAAGAACGTAAAGACCTGCATGGCACACAAAAGTCTATTTTGGAAAGCAACACAGGGCAATCTAGGCTGCCGGCAAGAAGGTCATTCAAGATAAGTAAGGCTTGTATTTTCCTCCGGTCTTCAAGGCTAGATAGATGGACAAGTCGACATCTGCTTGAATAAGACGGCAAAGGGTCAGCAAAATTAATTGAAAAGGAGCAAATTTGAGAAATTTTTTTTGAACGCGTTCAATTCTATTAACGTGCGAAGAAGCCGTAGGGTTCCATATGAATGAGGCATAATCTAATTTGGAGCGCACAAATTCAAAATGCATACTATTTCGCCCAACAAACCTAAACATAGCATAGGTTTTGGGTATGATATAGTTAAGGTGCTCAGCAAATCTAAATTTATAATCAAACAAGATCCCAAGGTCTAAAGACTCACTTTGGTGTGACAAAAGCTGTGAGTACAATGAATAAGGACTTAAAATATTAAAAGTGCGTTTACTATACCTGACGAAATAGCATTTATTTAAATTAAGTGGGAGCAAATTATTTTTTTTTGCTGATATGATTAAGTTTTATCAAAAAAATATTCAATTTATTTATCAATTGCTTAGACAAGTCTAGTTCCTATGACTAGAGAAAAAAATGTCGTTACAAAATCATATCAAAGTATGTTTAAGTTAACTTTGAAATTTTTTGGCTGGATTGACCTTCTGCCGAGCTCTGGCGGAAATGCCCATATGTAAATTTGTACAGATTTGACTGTTAACTGCAGGAAAAATAATTGTTTAAAAAAATATTTTTTGATTTTTTTTGGTGGTATATATTTTTGAGGACTTTATATTTAAGCTGCTGTTTATTACGTTTTTATTTGCGATACTCGAAGAGTAAGCAAATACTGTAAACGTTGAAATGTCTGTCTGTCTGTCCGTCTGTCCGCCTGTCCGCCTGTCCGTCCGCACAAACATCGAGATCTCGGGAACTATAAAGGCTAGAACCACCAAATTTTGCACACAAACTTCTATAAGCAAGGCGCAGAACAAGCTTGCTTCAAAACCTGACCACGCCCCTTCTTACGCCCACAAAGCGCGAAACTCTGTGGTGTCCACATTTTTAATGCTAGAGAAAAGTGGCCCTTATAAATGTTGTTTGTATTGAAAACATCTACCCAAATATCTAAAAATTTTGAAAATCTGGCCATTTTTAAGAAATTGTGTTTACAAGTGCGTTTAAAATTTGTATTGCGCCCGAAAGTAGGCTAAACTTGTTTTGAAGAGGGCGCTAAAAATTGATTGCGCTCGAAAGTAGGCTACACTTTTTTGAAGAGTGCTAGCTGTTTTTAAAGAGAGCAATGAGTATCGCAAATCTTATAGTGGGAAACCCGACTATAGCGTTCTTTCTTGATTAGTTAATACAAAGTTTCAGTTTAAGCTTAATACAAAAAGTAAAATTAGTAGCAAAGTGACACTATATAATTAAACAAGAAATAACGCTTTAAGAACGATTTCCGATATATATTGCCCTCTTAAAAAAAAAAATGTTGGCTGCTTTCAAGCGCAATACATTCTTAACGCACTTGTATACACAATTTCTTAAAAATGTTCAGATTTTGAACATGTTTGGATATCTGTGTAAATATTTTCAATACAAGCTACATTTGTTTGGGCCATTTTTCTTTACTGTGAGCAGCACTAAGTTTTACGGTTTGTCGGCGTTAAAAGGGCGTACTCAGGTTTTGAAACAAACTGAATCTTTATAAATAAAAGTCTGTCTGCAAAATTTGATGGTTCCTGCTATTATAGGTCCCGAGATCTCGACGTTCGTACGGAGGGACAGACGGACGGACAAACAGACATTCGCAACGTTCACAGTACTAACGATACTCCGTATAGGAAATTCGCATCAGTTTATTAAGAGTTTGTATTAAAGTGACTATAATTGCATGAAATTTGCGCCAATCCAATAAGAGCTAGTGTCGAAATGATCCCAGCAACATGCTGACGAAAAGTGTCGTATTTCGACAGTATAATTTTTATTTGCGATACTCGAAGAGTAAGCAAATACTGTAAACGTTGAAATATCTGTCTGTCCGTCTGTCCGTCCGTCCGTCCGTCCGTACAAACGTCGAGATCTCGGGAACTATAAGAGCTAGAGCCACCAAATTTTGCACACAGACTTGTATTAGCAAAGCGCAGATCAAGTTTGTTTCAGACCCTGACCACGCCCCTTTTTACGCCCACAAACCGCGAAACTCTGTGGTGTCCACATTTTTAGTACTAGAGAAAAGTGGACCTTATAAATGTTATTTGTTATGTTATGTTATGTTATCGCAAATCTTATAGTCGGGAAACCCGACTATAGCGTGTTTTCTTGTTTCATCTTCGAAGTTGATAAGCATAGTTTAAGAGACTTTTTACAAAGCAATAGTGTCATATTCGGGGGTGCCACAGAAAACTCTATCATTTCCCCCGTGTTTTAAACGACAGTTTTATAAAATAAGCATACTTGCACCTTTTTATTAATAATGAAAAATTTTTTAAAACAACGTTAATGAATTGTATGTGCTATCTGCATACAACATTTTTTATGTTTTGATCTTTTTATATTTTAAATTAATAATTCTCCAAAAACCGTCACCTCAAAAATTGCTTGTGTGATTCCGGCCGAATTCCACCCGAGAAACCAAACTGCCAACTTGCTCCAAATAGAAAATGCCAAATTTCGGAGTAATTTTCATATTTGAAATATGATTGTTATTATTGTTTTGGTACGCTATACTATTGTTTATAACTATAACTATAGCGTGTCAAAATTTCAAGTGAAAATAAGTTGCACTTCTTGTGAAATTAATAAAACAAATCGTTGCATTGCACTTAAGTGTGACCGCGCGTGGCAAAAAATACCGGCTTGGGTAAAAACCCTAAAAAACGACGAAGAAGAAGACAAATTCTATAAAAATGTAAGTGAATTCAACAAATTCCAAATATAATCGACTAAATATTGTTTATTTCTAGGGGAAAGCATAGGAAATCAAAGCGAGCCCCCGTGCTCTTGATTTTTATATTAGAAAACGCCGCTTTCGCAAAAGGATTCGCCCTGGAGGACTGATTTTATGTAGCGGCCTCTCGTAAGAAGCCATGTAATACAGGGATGGCTTCTGTTGTTTAGGTTGGCGGTCATTTTAAAATTTTGAACTATTTTGTTCGTTAAGATTTATGTGTAGAGTTTTTTTATTTATTGATATTGTCTTGCAGAAAAAAGTAAAACTTGGCTTGAATTTATTGAAAAATAGCAAATAAATGTCAAATAAAAATAAGAAGTCAGCCCTGTCTTTTTTCCGAATCGTTAGTCCCAACAACAAGTTCGAGACGGTTTCTGTAGCACCGACGGTTTTTTTCCGAATTTCCGAAAAATTACTCCCCAAAACCGTCGACGGTTTCTGTGGCACCCCCGATTGATGTCTAAATAGGGGCAAAGTGATGACTTTTTTCGGTGAATGTATTCATGTAGGCACACATGCTAACTTTCTTAAACAAGTTACGACTATAAATAAAGAACACCTTCAAGGAAAGTTTTTGTAACAATTTTGTGAACATTAACTCAGCGTAAAAAACTTTTTTTTTTAAAAAATATTTAAAGTTTCGACCTATACAGGAAAAAGTATATTTATCCCCTTAAACTAGAAAATTAAACTAAAGTTTAATTGTTTTATGAGTTTTTTTGTTTTATAAAGAAAAGAAAAAGCAATAAAGAACGCTTTGGCTGGTTTCCCCGACTATACGATCCTCGTTCCTCAGTTAAATGGATGCATGAATATTCCGACACTAATATTTCAGCGAAGCATGAAAAATAACACAAATCACAGTTATTCACAATTAAATGTTATGCTTTTTCCTAATCTTAAGTTTTTAAAGATCAATTAATAATGCTTTTATTGAATTTGACCTAATGGCCGTTGTAAATAAGTCATCTGCGAGCAGTTTAATTTCGATTCCCGGTCGCGAACTTACGGTCGGTCGCGAACGTACGATTTTTGTAGCCGTATATTTAATTTTTGTTTTATACCTTAAGCCTTAGGTTTTAACATGTTTGACAACCTTTGCGAAATTATTTTTTTCATCAAACTTTTTCAATCTTATAGGATAAAATAACAAAAGAAACCAGGGCTAAGTAGCAAAACATAAACTTTTTGCTGATATTAATAAGTATGATACAACAAAATTTAAATTATAAAGATGTCGTTACGAATGATATAGAGATATGTTTAAGTAAACTTTTAAATTTTTTGCCCTGATTAGCGGAAATGCCCATTTGTAGTTATTTGCAATACTCAAAGGCACAGTGCTCTTGAAGCAGGTACAGGGTTCATAAAAGTGGATGGAAGATTTTTGAACGTAGAGTTTTCCTACATGAGCTCTAGTTACAGAATTTTCAAACAGCGAAATCGTACCTGATCCTATTTCAAAGTTAGAGTGTAAATGTAATTTTTTACAAGAATAAATTACAACAAAAAAAAAAAAACATTGAAACGGACCGAAAAAAATTTTTCTGGTAGAGTTTGTTTTCTACATTAAGAAAAAATTAAAAAAATTTTTTTAAGCGAATTTTTAATGATTTTTTAAGTTTAAGAAAAAAATGTCAAAGGCCTTTACTAGATTTCTTCATATCTCGGGTTGTAGTCGGTCGATTTGGATGTTTGATACCAATTATCACTACCATCAAACTAATCTTTAACTCTGCCATACAGATCATTTGCATTCGATAAGTAATTTGTCAGCAAGAGCTCGACAAACACAAAATTTGTGAATTTTTCGGTTTTTTCACCATATCTTAAACACTCGAAGAAAAGTCGATGAAAACAATGGTATGTAATAAAATTTTTGTATTCACATACACAATCAATATGTTATTAACAAATCCACATCAAAATATCACTCTTAGCTTGCCCCAGGACCAACGACGAGGACGTGGTGATAGGATGGTCCCATTTTTTTAATTTTTGTTTTTTTTGTTTTTTAGTATTTTTTTATATTTTTTTAAGTGTTTTTTTTTTTTTTTATTAGTTTATATAATTTTTTTGTATTTCGAATTTTATTATTTTTACTTTCCTAAAAAAAATATTTAAAAAAAAATATATAAAAAAAAAAATTAAAAAAATAATAAATAATAAAATTCGAAATACAAAAAAATTATATAAACTAATAAAAAAAACAAAAAACACTTAAAAAAATATAAAAAAATACTAAAAACCAAAAAAACAAAATTAAAAAAAATGGGACCATCCTATCACCACGTCCTCGTCGTTGGTCCTGGGGCAAGCTAAGAGTGATATTTTGATGTGGATTTGTTAATAACATATTGATTGTGTATGTGAATACAAAAATTTTATTACATACCATTGTTTTCATCGACTTTTCTTCGAGTGTTTAAGATATGGTGAAAAAACCGAAAAATTCACAAATTTTGTGTTTGTCGAGCTCTTGCTGACAAATTACTTATCGAATGCAAATGATCTGTATGGCAGAGTTAAAGATTAGTTTGATGGTAGTGATAATTGGTATCAAACATCCAAATCGACCGACTACAACCCGAGATATGAAGAAATCTAGTAAAGGCCTTTGACATTTTTTTTCTTAAACTTAAAAAAATCATTAAAAAAAATTCGCTTAAAAAATTTTTTTTAATTTTTTCTTAATGTAGAAAACAAACTCTACCAGAAAAAATTTTTTCGGTCCGTTTCAATTTTTTTTTTTGTTGTAATTTATTCTTGTACAAAATTACATTTACACTCTAACTTTGAAATAGGATCAGGTACGATTTCGCTGTTTGAAAATTCTGTAACTAGAGTTCATGTAGGAAAACTCTACGTTCAAAAATCTTCCATCCACTTTTATGAACCCTGTACCTGCTTCAAGAGCACTGTGAAGGGTAAGCAAATACTGTAAACGTTGCAAATGTCTGTCTGTCTGTCCGTCCGTCCGTACGTCGTTTCGGGAACCATAAAAGCTAAAGCCACCAATTTTTTTTACACAGACTTCTGTATGCCCCACGTAGATCAAGTTTGTTTAAAAAACCGACCACGCATCTTTTAACGCCCACAAACCGCGAAACTCTGTGGTGTCCACATTTCTAATGCTTGAGAAAAGTGGCTTATAAATGTTGTTTGTATTGAAAATATCTACCCAAAAATCTAAAATTTTTGAAAATCTGACCAGTTTTAAGAAATTGTGTATACAAATGCGTTAAAAATGTGTTGTGCCTAAAAGCAGACTACACTCTTTTTTGAAGAGGGCCAGCGACTTAGCGTTTTTTCTTGTTTTGTTGTTTTTAAAGAGGGCAATGAGTATCGCAAATCTGATAGTCAGAAAACCCGACTATAGCGTCTTCTCTTGTTTAAATACATACATATGTATGTATGTATGAAAATAGGGTTCTTCTTTATTATTTATTCAACCGTAAAACTGTTTGTTATATAGTTTGCCAGTGCACTGCAGTGGACATATTATAATATTCCCTTCAACTCCGTTTCGATTCCAAAACAAGAAAAGACGCCATAGTCGGGTTTCCCGACTATAAGATTTGCGATACTCTTTCCCCTATTTTTAAAAAACAAATCAAGAAAAAACGATAGAGTCGCCACCTATTATGGGCTATATAAACTACATTTGTAGATTTTTACATTCACAAACACGTGTTTGTAGTATATGTATGTAGACTATATTTGCAGCCTAGCTTAATGTTCTATAACTTCTTTATTATTTATTTGAGCCTTAAGTGGTTTGGTATTTAGTTAGACAGTGCACATATCATTATACTTTCTTCAATACCGTTTCAATTGGATTCAAATTGTGGGCAAAAGTTTTGCGGCTTGTGGGCGTAAAAAGGGGCGTGGTCGGGTTTTGAATCAAACTTGATCTACGTGGGGTATATAGAAGGCTGTGTGCAAAATTTGGTGGCTCTAGCTCTTATGGTTCCCGAGACAGACATTTGCAACGTTTACAGTATTTGCTTACCCGTCGAGTATCGCAAATAACAAGAAAGAACGCTGTAGTCGGGTTTCCTGACTATCAGATATGCGATACAATGAGGACACCACAGAGTTGCGCGGTTTGTGGGCGTAAAAAGGGGCGTGGTCAGGTTTTAAATCAAACTTTATCTGCGCTTTGGCTATAAAAGTCTGTGTGCAAAATTTGTTGGTTCTTATAGTTCCCGAGATCTCGATGTTTGTGCGGAAAGACGGACGGACGGACAGACATTTGCCCGCTTACAATATTTGCTTACTCTTCGAGTATCGCAAATAAAAATGACAGCGCAACAGATTTTTGCGGTTTTTGGGCGTAAAAAAGGGCGCGGTCAGGTGAGTAACGCGAATAAAATTAAAAAGTGGTATTCTGGGTGGAGAATAATGGATTTTATTCTAGCGTTTGAAACCATTCCTTTTTAACCATTGCATGCAATGCAATGCACCAACATAATCCCCCACTGGAAAAGTATGCTTGCTATCTTGATGGATTAGGTGAAAAATATACAAGTAACCATTTGTTTACCTGGTCGGAAAATAATAATGTTTTCAGTCGGCTGAGGCTATCAATAAAGCGAAAAAGGTCTAGAAAACGAGACTAGCAAGTGTCGTAAATATCTATACTGTAATCCATTTTAAAATGGATGGGTGTTTTTGTTCTGAAATTTTTAAATCCTTTGTGTGCCTTCGCTTATCGAGTTTTAATCTATTTTAGCCATCTTAAACGCAGGCACTGCTCCTAAGGTCTGCCTTTAAACGAAATCCTTTCAACCCTCCGGTGCATTTATACTGTGATAATTTTTTATCAATTTGGTAGGGGAAATCCTTTCAACCCTCCGGTGCATACATACTGCGATAATTATTAATGGATTTGGTAGTCAAACTAAAAATAGTTGCCAAATTTTACTTTATTCTTTTCCTAAAAACGGGTTGTTAATATACTAATAAAAACAACTGTGTAGATACAATACAAACAACTCTTATTAAGGCCAAGGCGCGGGGTCTAAATAAGTGTGTGTGCACAATTTGGTGGCTCTAGCTCCTATAATTCCCGAGATTTCGACGTTTGTACAAAGGAACGGACAGACAGGCATTTTCAACGTTCACAGTATTTGCTTACTCTTCGAGTATTGCAAATAAAAAGGATAAAAACATATGTTCTTTTGTATTTGCTTGCGTTTTTATAGCTTTATAGTAATTATAATAGGAAATTTTATAGTCTTTTTCTTTTCTAATACTAACCTATTGTCCTTTTTATATTTAGGCAAATTAAAACTTTTTGGTATAGAAAATAGTAATCAACACTAATGTGTATGTGTATGCTCCTTAGAGTTTATTTGCAATACAGCGCGTACTGGTTTTCTGAGTATGTATACCATATGCACAAAGCCGACAAATTTTAAATCTTATTAAATTAAATTAAATTAAATTATAAATTATGATATTTGGACTTTTATACGAAGTCTCCGGAAGCTACTAATCAAAGTGAAAGCGCAGCTAAAAGATGAAAATTTTCAACGCATCTAGTTTCTAAACGACCAAAGCTGCGGATACGTGCTTTACTTTTTTAAACTGTGTGCTAAACTGTTGCCAAATAAAAATTACAATTTAAAAAAAATTATAAAATAAAAATTTAGTTTTATTCGGTTTTTACTTATGTTAAACTAAAGGACAGGAACTTTTGAAAACAAACAAAAGCATATCTTAAGGAGGTAAAAAAGAAATGAAGACCCAGAAAACCTTTAATAAAATTATGTGACCATACAATCATGGAAATATTTTTTTACATTTAAAAAAATCTCCGTGGAAAAAAAGAATGGGCTAAAACTATGGACAATTTTCTGCTCTAAAGCAAAATTCTCCATAAATACAAGGCAACGCACTATAAATTCAAGGAAACGCACAATAAGTACAAGGCAACGCACCATGAAACAATTTGTTATCTTAAACTAAGTGTGACTTTCTAAACTTAAGCACGGTTATTTTGGTTAGCGCTTTTCCCAACTTCAACGGCGAATAGCCAAGGATTAGTTTGTGAAACTTTTCTAAATCCACGGTTAAATCGCATTAAAACGGAGGATTATTTTGTAAAAAACAAAATGCACTGACTCGAAATATGGAAACTCTGAGTTTAAAGTTGTTGGTCAATCCCTGGCTGAGAATAAGACCTTTTGTTTCATTTTTTTAATATTATAAATCCTTACGTTTTTTTTTTGTATTAAGTTTTTTATGTGCACATTTTTTAGTTATTTGCGATACTCGAAGAGTAGGCAAGTACTGTGAACGTTGCAAATGTCTATAAGAGCGTTCGTAAGGACGAACCATCGGACGGACAGACAGAAAGACATTTGCAACGTTCATTGTATTTCCTTATACTCTTCGTGCATCGAAAAAAAAAGTCATTTATTTATTTTTTGTTTAAATCTTAAATGTGCCCAATGATATCATCGCTTTTTGGTTACGCCACGGTCTACAGTTTAGAAAGGCTTAAAAAAAATTACGATTTTCATTGTATAAGCTGTTTTACAATTTACTTAATTTTATGAGCGTTAGTTTTTGAAACGAATGGCCAGAGTTCAAAAGTCAAAGTAGTTGTGGGTAGTAAACTCGTTCCTACCGAACGCTGTACTAGAGCACTAACACTCAGACTACAACCTGATTGATAAAGAAATTAACATTTTTTTTTACCTACTTGGTGAACAAGGCCTTTCCCAATGGGCATATGTAAAAACACTTTAGGTGATATTTTTGAGCGAAATAAATTTTTGAACCTGTTTACCTTGAGAAATCACTTGTTTTTTTTTTAGCTGTATGGTGGATTGTGGCGTAACCAAAAAGCACGTGTAGTAATCTTGTCATGTTATGGCACAAAACGCCTGCAAGCGGACTTCAAGCGATATTTTTTTCGCTAATAAATTATTTTTGTTTTTGATTAAATATAATCAAAAGTAATTATTATGATTAATGAATAAATCAAAAATGATTAATGAATTTTATTATTTGCATAAAATATAATGTACGGATTTTTTTGAAAAGGAATGTAGGATTTGGTTTTATTTAAAATGTTGACTACAAATGTTTATTACTCTTAGGGAATTGAAACAAATTAAGCTTCGGCAGGGTATAGTTCTCAGATTTGTATAGAATTTAAATATTTTCTCAAAGTATCAAAAAAACCAACTTTAGCATTTACAATATATGTATTAACTTATCCACTTATCCTTCTTATCTATGTAGTACAGTAGTAGAGTATCAAAAAGCTATTTTGTATTCATTAAAATGTATTCATTAACCTTAATGTTTTAAAGTTGAACTTACACTTGGAATGTTATCACTATTACAGACTTGTTCCGATAGCAGACGATCCCGAATTTCCCACGCAAATATGCTGGGACATTCCCGTTTATAATCAGCAATTTTTTGTACGACCGGGGTTGTAGCTACTCGTGGTTTTGAACCACCTATCGCTCGAGGTTTAATTGATCCTGTTTCATAGTATCTAAAAATAAGAAGAATATGTATAAATGTTATTCGAATACGATTTTCAGTGACTCAAACAATGTCATATTAATTATTTCAGTTAAGACTTTAGACTTTGTATTTTATTCGTCGCTGTACCGAAGAACCTATAGGTGATGGAAAATAATTTTTTAAGGAATTTTTAACTCAGAAAAACCAAAAATGTTATAGAATTGTAGAAATTTTTGGTACAATTTTTAAATATACTTTTGTATTCCTTGCAGGGCATATTTATTGATGTTCGTAACGCATAGATGGAGGCATTTCTGACCCTTTCAAGTATTTATATTCTTGATCAGCGTCAACAGACGACTCGATCTTTATATACAGAAAGCTGTTTTTCGAATGGTGACCTATCAACAAATCATCTTGTTTATGTGCAGGCAGACCGAGTTAGAAAATGTTTAGATCGGATGTATACATCTTTAAGCTGCATGTTTAAATTTTCTTTTTCAGCAAACCCTTTTGGATCAGTTTTTATGTCAAAGCAGGTCTAGTTTGAAAACCACGACGATCGAATGATTTTATCCTATAGCTGCCATAAAAATCGACTAATTTTTCTTTTTTAACAAAATTTTTTTTGCCCATAGTAAAATCTATCAACATCAAATTTCCCTAAGCTTTGACTTTGTGTACGTAGGTTGGATCTGACTATAAACAAAAGTTACTGAATATGAAACCACTTACAGTGTGTCACTTAAGTTATGATACACCGAGAAATGTAATATTAAAATCAATTAAATACACAAAAAAGGATGATGACGTATTGTTGGCTTCCTCTACCTCAAAAGTATAACAGAAAATTCTAGTTAGCTTGTAAATTGGCAAAAATATTTGCCACCACTAACTGCATATACATTAAATAATTAGACGGCATTTGAAGGCAATTTTAGCAATCTCGGCAGATAATTTTCGATATTTTACGTGAACACATAAAAATTATTTTTTTTGACAGCAAGCTATTTACGCTAGCAAACTTTGGGTATACAAAAATATGTTAAACAAAACAAAAGAAAACAAAAAAGAACGCTATAGTCGAGTTTGCCAACTATCTGGTTTGCGTTACTTAGTTAAATAATAACTACTTTAATGGTTTTGTACTCTGAATTTTTTTTAAATAACACACACAGCCACCTGTTGGCTGGTTGACAAAAAAACGCCACCTATTAGTATAACTTCTTTACTACTTATTCGAACCTTAAGTGGTTAGGTACACAGTTAGACAGTGCACATATCATTATATTCCTCTCAACCCCGTTTCGATTTTATAAAAATGAGAGCACCACAGGTTTTTGCGGTTTAAGGGCTTTAAAAGGGGCATGGTGAAGATTAAAGCCAAACTTGATCTGCGTGGGGTATATGCAAGATATGGTGGCTGTTGCTCTTATGGTTCCCGAGATGATCTCGACATCCGTACGCACAGAGGACCGACAGACATTAACAACGACTGACAATTTACTCTTTGAGTAATGTGAATATAAATTCCCGTTAAAGAATTCAAAGATAATCAGAAATAGAGCAGTATTAGTTTAGTTTTGTTAAGTGTATTATTACATACGTGGATCCAAGTTTTATGTTTTTTCCAATTAATTAGCCAACTTAAAGGAAAATTTGTTGTTTTTTTGTGTCATATTGTTGAGGCAGAGAAAGCCAACAATACGTTATAATTACTTTTTTTGTATATTAATTTACAAAGAACATATTTTGATTTTTATATTAAATTTCCAGGTGTATCATGTCATAAGTGTCACACTGTAAGTATTTGTCATCATTAGATTAAATAAACTGCTACAATTTTTTTTCCTTAAAGTATTGGTTTATTAGTGTAAAAGTGGTTGATTTAAGGATCATAAAATGTGTTTGATTTAATTTAGTGAAAGATTAGTCTTAGTTAACTTACGAGTAACGCGTATTACAACATTGACTCAAACAATTTTTCTCTAGCCATAAAAATGTGAGCACTGCATAAAAAGGGGCGTGCTCAAATTTTTAAACAAGCTTAAGCTTCGTGGGTGTGTGAGTTCAAAATTTGGTGCTTCAAGTTCTCATAGCTCCCGAAACCTCGACGTTCATTCAGACTGACGAATAGACAGACGGCAATTTGGAAGGTATAAAGTATAGCCTTTGAGTAACTTCTATACAATTTTCGCACTTACCGGCTAAGGCCGTATAAGATAAGTCCAGAAAAATATCCAAATAGCAGAACTGTTTCGACCCAAAAAAGTTAAAAAGTTAAAAGTTAAGTAAAACCATATGCCCTGGAAAAAGTATAGCTGCTTTGAGATTTAATTATTAATAATATCCAAGCCCCTCTGGTGGGAATAATACTTTTGAACAGGACCGTACAGTTAGCGTTCCTGTTTAATTTTTAAAAATTTGAATTTGGATATGTGTCATAAAAATACTTAATCTGCCTCACCTGCCAAGAATTTTGCTTACGCATCCGTTGGAAACTTGCAGTATTCTTGAAATATCACATGGACGGGCGCCCGAGTGAGCCAATTCGACTATTTTTTGCCGCGTTGAGTCGGGCAGTGGCCGGCCATTCACATACACGCCGCCCAACTGGTTTATACCACTATGACCCGCCGTAGAGCACCCAAATAGTGTACTCTGGCCGACTGACGAGTGGGGGTGCCCATGCATGATGTGTTCAGTTGTAAGCATCATGATTAAAAAGTTTTTTATAAGTGATGGGAAACTTCGATGATGATTTACGTGTACATATGTTACAATCACGTTTATATTCTATTTACTTGCTGTTAGAAGCGGGATTTCGTTGTCAACTTTTGTACTTGTGCACGTAAATATTTTATTCGCATAGAAATCCAAATCGGACTATCACTGTAATTTGTAACTCCGTAGATCCTGACTTTGTTTGTCAACTTCGGCGGGTTATTAAGCATTTCCTTACTTTGTACTGGGTAACCAGATTGTTAACTTTCACTTTAGATTGAAGGTTCTAGCTTTGCACCATTGAACCGCTTTGTAACTAGCGTATAATTAATAATATTTAACATGTTGGTCCCGATACCATCCGCCGTATATACGGGTCCGCAGCCCGGCGGCAGCGCCACGGATGGCGACTTAGATTATTAATCTAAGAATAATTTGCATTCGAAATGATCAAAACGTGACGTTGCTATCGGTTTAAGTTTGAACAAAAATTTCTTTTACTAACTGGTTTCAGTGACGAGGCGCGCACTTAGCCAAGCGAAACGTTAATGAGCTCTCATGCGAAAAAACACTGGCAAGAGCAACAGCGAAAACATCGGTCAGCCATTTTGACAGAGCTGCTCTTTCTGTCTCTTTCACTTTGCAGTCATCAGATGCTAACGACAACGCCGTTTTCAGTGCCTCAAAGTGAGACAGCTGTAGAGACATCAAGGGAATGAGGAAATAGGAAAACAACTCGCACACGAAGCAGACGAATGAGAGTTAAGTAGAAGAGAGACGGCTACTGCATATTTATGAAAGAAAAGTCCACCCTTCCCGTTCGAAAACCTTGTTGAAGTGTTGGTTGGTTGGTTAATAAAACCAAGAAAACTTTAACTTTATGAATTCAGTGATAATAACGATGGCAAATAAAACTGAATTCGTATAAACTTAGATGGATACTTATATATTTATGTATGTATATAACATATATAATATATGTCCTTATCCGTCTGCGAATGCATATGCTTCTTTTTGTTAATGTTTTATCAACTTTCTGCATTCATTGGTAAGTATTTTGGTTTTAACCATTGGCAATTATTATTTTGACGTACCACAAAAACCAAAGAACTTAACTATCGAGTTTAAAAAAATGTGACGACACATACACAAATTTATATTCATTTATACTGCAGAGCAATCAGAAAATATGCACCTATAATATTATAACATCAAAGAAACATCACAAAAAATAAGCTTGTTGTTCGAGCTTCTGCATTTACATTTTCAATATCTATTATTTACAGAAATTAAACCACCAAGTAACAGCATCCACGAACTCACAGCCACCCCCAAAAAGCAACCACTGAGCTTACTTGCACTCAACATCCTGTCCGACACGTTTTTAGGATTTTTGAAGTCACACGCACCAACGAACCCAATCCTCCTCCACCCCGTTTTTCCTATTATTTTAGTGCTGGCATCCAGTGAGCTGGGGTTTTTCAAACAGAACATTCTCGGATCGACTTTTTGTCATTCCTATTGCGTGTGCCAACAATTTCATGGCGCATTGTGAAGGTGACGAATCTGATTTTTCTGGAATGTGTGAAGAAAGGTTTTTTTTATTTTATATACATAGAATGGTATGCGACTTATAAAAAATGAGTCCGAGGAATCCAATTGATTTTTTAATAATAGTGTAAATTTTGTATAAAATTGTTTTTTGATTGCTTAGGCTGAGATGCCTAGTTAATTATTTGCGATACTCAAAGAGTAAGCAAATACTGTAAACGTTGAAATGTCTGTCTGTCTGTCCGTCCATCCGCACAAACATCGGGATCTCGGGAACTATAAGAGCTAGAACCACCAAATTTCGCACACGGACTTCTGTAAGCAAAGCGCAGATCAATTTGTTTCAAAACCTGACCACACCCCTTTTTACGCCCACAAAAAAGTGGCCCTTATAAATGTTGTTTGTATTGAAAATATCTACCCAAATATCTATACAAGTGCGTTGAAAATTTTTATTGCGCTCGAAAGTAGACAAACTTTTTTTTGAAGAGGGCGCTCGAAAGTAGGCTAAGTAGAAGAGGGCTTGCTAGCTGTTTTTAAAGAGGGCAATGAGTAGCGCAAATCTTATAGTCGGGAAACCCGACTATACCGTTCTTTCTTGTTTTTTTTTTTATTATTTTGTTAAAGAATTTAAATTTTTGTGTTGTAAAACTACTAAGACTCGATGAATATTTTTGAAGTGTGCATTTTTTAACCAATTTTTCTTAAAACTACGTTTTGAAAGTCGGAGATAACCAAAAAACCGCTTAGCCATTTTGGCAGAATTTTTTTAAAAATCCCAACAACTATATTTTGTTCCTTGATTGAAGGTTTTTCAAACTAAGCTTATATTATAACACCAGTCAATAATTTAAGAGGATTTTTTATTTTTAAGCCTGAGAGTAAGCAAATACTGTGAACGTTGAAAATGTCTGTCTGTCCGTCCCTCCGTACGAACGCCGAGATCTCGGGAACCATAAGAGCTAGAACCACCAAATTTCTATATACCCCACGCAGATCAAGTTTATTTCAAAACCCGACCACGCCCATTTTAACGCCCACAAATCTAGAAACTCTGTAGTGCCCCCACTTTTAATGCTAGTTAAAAGTGGCCCTTATAAATGTTATTTTTATTGAAAATATCTACACACAATCCGGTACAACGCCAAGCGCCGTCACTGGAGGCGTAGACAGATGAAGCTGTTGATTCCAGATGCTCCGGCACAGATGTCTAAAAATTTTACAAATCTGGCCAGTTTCAAGAAATTGTGTATGCAAGTGCGTTAAAAATGTATTACGATTGAAAGCAGGCTACACTTTTTTTAAGAGGGCTAGCGACTCTAGCGGTTTTTCTTGTTTTGTTTTTTTTTAAGAGCCAATAATTATCGCAAATCTGATAGTCGGGAAACCCGAATATATCGTTCTTTCTTGTTATTTGCGATACTCGAAGAGTAAGCAAATACTGTAAACGATCAAATGTCTGTCTGTCCGTCCGTCCGTCCGTCCGTCCGTCCGTCTGTCTGTCTGTCCGCACAAACATCGAGATCTCGGGAACTATTAGAGCTAGAACCACCAAATTTTGCACACAGACTTCTATGAGCAAGGCGCAGATCAAGTTTGTTTCAAACCTGACCACGCCCCTTTTACGCCCACAAATCGAAAAACTCTGTGGTGTCCACATTTTTAGTGCTAGAGAAAAGTGGCCCTTACAAATGTTGTTCGTATTGAAAATATCTACCCAAATATCTAAATTTTGAAAATCTGACCATTTTCAAGAAATTGTGTATACAAATGCGTTGAAAATTTTTATTGCGCTCAAAAGTATGCAAAACTTTTTTTTTAAGAGAGGGCGCTTAAAACTGATTGCGCATGAAAGTAGGCTACACATTATTGAAGCGGGCTAGCTTGCTGTTTTTAAAGAGGGCAATGAGTATCGCAAATCTTATAGGCGGGAAACCCGACTATAGCGTTCTTTCTTGTTTTTATTTTTACTTAGGGTTAAAAATTATTTCTGTGCAGTAGTGCAGATTTGGCAGATAATTCCACCCGACTTCGTATATCTCGGAAACTGCATTTGATTTCCTATATACCTACTTCATAGCATCAAAATGAAAATAAAGAAGAACAAGAAGGAAAGCTATCTTCGACAAGCCGAAGTTAATATACCTATTCAAAAAGAGATTACAGTAGCCCGTTCTTGATAAGCCAAAGTGATTAGCAACATTTTTGGAACAAAAATATATTTTTGGAGCCATTTTATGTTGATAGATTTTGCACTTAGCGAAAAAGTTAACTAAAGCACAAATATAAGTCGATTTGTATGGCAGCTATAGAATATAATCATCATCATGTAGCTAACGGTAGCTATAGGACATACCTATGTACTTATTTATCCGTTCACTGAGATTATCAAACTTGATCTGGCTGGACATGAAAAACGATTGGGAAGATTTATGTTAAAGTGACAATAATCGAAAAAAGTCATCCGACCGTCGAGATTTGTATACTCGATTTTTCTATACTTAAAAAAGGTGATTCGAAAAGTTTTAAGTTGATACGTTTTACACTGAGTAAAAAGAGTGTTCTGAAACAGAAAGTTAGTCAAACTTTTGTTTGGCAGCTAAAGGACATAGTCATCCGACAGTACAAATCTTCGAACTCGGTCTACCTGCACGGTTGGGAAAGTTTTTTGTTCATAGGGCTTACACTGAGCGAAAAAATTCAACTGAAATAGACAGACTGACCGACGGACAGACGGATATGGCTATATCGAATCGTCTGGTGGTGAAAGAAAAAATATCATCAATACTAACCCCCAAAAAAAATGTCAAAAAGTTTAAATTTTTAACAAAAATTAAAATTCAGTTTGTTTCTTAAATTCACTACATAAAAAAAAGTTATTTCGAATCTGAGCTATCGGTGACTTGAATAGAAGTCAATTCCAGATCAATATGCTCTTTAAGCAAGTGCTTTGCTACATCATCCAACTTAATATTTCAAGCAAATCATTTTTAGACTTTGACGATATTGGTGCGTACGAAGAAACTTATAAATCGTTACAGAGGTATCCCATTTTTTTTCACCTTAAATTGTGTAAAGTTTCTAAAAATTACAAAAGTCTTATTTAGTCGCCCCAGGCGCTTTCTCCCAATCGGAAGCAAAACAGTATTGACTATGTTAGCGGCATCTTTAAGTATATTATAAACAGCAGGAGGCATAAAAAACCACGTTTACAAATAATTCAGCCATTTCCCATGAACGTTTCCAAAAAGCTTCTGAATTTGCTTCATATTACCATGCCATTTTTTGGCAAAGCTGTGCCAAATCTTTTTACAAAATTTAAATCGACAATAGGGTCTTAAAATTTTTTTCTGAACAGCATAAAGATATTTACTAGCTGGTTGAAAATCGATCCCCAAAAAGCCCTGTGAAGGCTAACACGCGTGACCAACATCAACTCTTCGCAACAGCTTCCATCAAAAAAATCTTTAGCTTTTCTTAGTTGAGTTCTGAACTAATAATCTTCCATCTAACAACGAAAAGGCTGCCAAGACATCGCACGTGATTATGAATTTGAAGAATCTCATTGCAAATGTTGTAAAAATCGATTATTTGAATTCCCTGAAAACGAGAAAATGTTGGGTAGGGAATAGCCGGTATAGCCGTTACCCGTAGAGTGTACTGTAAGCAATGCTTATGTCCGTTCCGAGAACTAGAGAATTATTAGAACCAGAACCACAAAATTTTGGACACAAACGTCTATAAACATTTCGCATATCAAGTTTGTTTCAAAATTGGGCCCGCCCCTTTGAACGCCCACAAACCGTGAAACTCTGGATAATTTTAAGAAAGTTGTCATACTAATATACTTTGATGTCTTAGACATGTGCCTGACTTTTTTAAAGGGCAATGAGTAACGACTATCCTTTCTTGTTTTTTTTTTATGTCTAGACATTCAAAACAGTGCAAAATATATTTAAACTTTCGTAACGAGAACCAGGGCTTTAAATATGAGTCGCGTATACAAACAAGGAACCAAGTGCTAAAACTCCCATTCAAAATTTCGATGACATTAAATACGTAAATATAACAAAAGGATTTTAGACAGGGTTGAAAAAGCAAGACTGAATAAAATGATTTTAAAGCTCATATTTATATTGAGGTATCTTAACACCGTGATAATAACTTTTCTTTTACCAATAGCGCTGCTATTAAGAAAAAAGGGAATTTGGCATATTTGCCCACCACTTTGCCTGGGTCACCGAGATTTATCTGAAAAATTCTTATCAAATGCCACAATTTAGTTCCAGTCGACGATTCGAACATGCATGTCGAGCACAAAATCATAAAGAAAAGGGGAATCAGCTGTTATTTTTCACAATGCGGTTGCTCCGACTCCGAAATTAATGACACAAAATGAAATGCGGAAAGTGATGCTGTCAACAACACTTGTTGTGTTGGATTAAAGAGTCTCATTTTCTTTCGGCGCACACTGGCTCGTTTTCCAAAAGTCCCTTACAAAAAGCAAACTTTGGGTTGTTGAATTATGCACAGCTTTTAATGTATTCAAATTGAGAACTTCTCAAACTTATCAAACATTAAAATTTTTTAATTAAAACTATTTGTTTTATATCTTCAAGTTTACGAAGTTGACTTTTAGTTTTGGGACATATGAGAAAAAACGTACCTAAAGGGAAAAGTTAAATGCATGTGCTTAAAAAATTAAATTAAGTTATTGGGAATTTATTACAAGAAACTATAACACGTCTTTGCTAAAAAAAAATGTTCGAAACAACTTTAACACGTCTTTGTTTTTAAAATATTTATTTTCGATGTTTGAAGAGTAAGAAAATACTGTGAACGTTGAAAATGTCTGTCTGTCCGTCCGTCCGTCCGTCCGACCCTCTGTACGAACGTCGAGATCTCGGGAACCATAAGAGCTAGAGCCACCAAAATTTGCACACAGACTTATATATAAGCAGATCAAGTTTGTTTTAAAACCCGACCACGCCCCTTTTAACGCCCACAAACCGCGAAACTCTGTGGTCCCCACATTTTTAATGCAAGAGAGAAGTGGCCTTAATAAATGTTGTTTGTATTGAAAATATCTACACAGAAACTTCAAAATGTTGAAAATCTTGCCAGTTTCAAGAAATTGTGTATACAAGTGCTTTAAAAGTTAACTACGCTTGAAAGTAGGCTTAACTTTTTTAAGAGGGCTAGCGACTATAGCGTTTTTTCTTGTTTTGTTTTTTTTTTTAAAAGGGCAATTAGTATCGCATATCTGATAGTCGGGAAACCGGACTATTGCGTCCTTTCTTGTTTTTATTTGCCGTTTCAAAACTTAAGCTTATCTTTTAAAAAAATCTATCCACAATAATAAAGATCGGAGATATTTGGCGTGTTGTATACCAAAACAACAGCTATTAGCCATAGTCATCCGAAACAGACAGACAGACCGACGGATATAGCTACATCGAATCGTCTGGTGACGCTGATCAAAAATACATACATATGTACATATGTAAATACATACTTTATAGGATCTGATAAGCCTCCTTCTATGCGTTACAAACATCAGACTGCAAGGGTATACGAAGTTCTAACCTAAGTTAAAAGCATAGTAAAAATTTTTTACCAAAATTAAAAAAACTATTTATTTAAATTGTGCAAAAAATACAAAAATTTTGATTTTTTAACAAAAAAAGAAATTAAAAAAAACGTATGTTTTCAATAAAAAAACGTTTTATAGTTGTTCGTAGTGACAGAAGCCCTGCGTTTATAAATAAACATGCATAAGCAGGACATATATATACAAATGTATATGCCAGCACTGCATATACGAAACAGAACAAAAGTACCCATTTTTGATAGATATTTTCTGGCAAATACGGCTTTTTATAGATAAGTGATGTGCACCAAAACATGGCATATCGCAAGGGTATCAAGTAAACGTCAAAATCGTTATACGCGTTAAAAAAAAACACACAAAAGTTGTCAAAAAATTATTTTCAGTTATAAATTCTAATTTTGTATAGCATTATACATAATATTTAATCGGTATGTAATATTATTTTAAATGTATTATGATGATAAAACGATTAAAATTGCATTTAAATTTTGTTTATGATTTATACAAGTATGTTGAAAGTATCGATGCTTGGAAAATTTACTTCTTTAGCACAAAAAATGTGGTTTGTGGTCACAGTTAAAAGTTTACCAGATTTAACGAGGGAAAAATATAACTTAGTCTTACAGTTTTGATAAAATCAAACCCGGAAAACAAAGTTGAAAGCGGGCTTGTATATTAACAACGTCAGATCCGTTTGATAAAATAAGAATCTCTTAGTAATTTTTAATAAAAAATTTAAATTTGTCAATACCATCTGAGCTTTAGAAGGACGTCGCATATTGGCTCCTTTTCAGAAAGGACGTCGCAAAAATCATTACTTTTAATTAAGTAAGATATCGTCTTACTTTTATTTATAAATCTGCAAACATGAAACATTTTTTAAACACACATCTTGTATTTTACGCTGATTAGAAAGGTTTTAGTTAAATCAGTAAGTTAGGCATTTAAATTGAGACAAATAGATCTTCGGTTTCTGTAAGAATTTAAAGAAATACAGTTTAAAAAAATAATTGGTTGTTTTTAAAAATTTTGTTTTTTATAAAAAAAATTCTATTTTTTTTCAACAAATGTTTGAAGAATGTTCTGTTTCAGTAAACTTTTTTCCCTCAGTGTAAAATCTGTCAACAGAAAAATTTCTCTAAAATATCTTTTTCTTTCCCAAAAGTGTGACTCTAACACAATTTAAGGTTGATCAAGGTTGAGCAGCTTTGTGCCTACTACAAAACTTATGAAACAAAACAAAATTTTTTTATTTGTTGAAGTAACTAATAGTCGTCACAAAATTTCAAATCAGAAATTTTGGATGTTGAAAGTGCGATTGTCACTGTTTTCTTTTCTCGATAAGAGGTATTTTTGTTAAATAGATTAAACTATCCCAGCCCATTAAATACTATGTTTTTAGTTTTAAACCATCTGTCCATAAAAATTACAGTTTTATAGTTTAAAATTTTCACTACAGAAATTATTAGTCAATAATTTTAGGTTGCTTTACCGAGTATTGCAAATTTGTCATAGAATACAATTTAATTGTAGTGCAATTTTAAATATAGTAGTTGGACCCTGGCGTGATACAACTAAGCAGTTCGAAGACACTTATGATTTAATTTGCATTGCATACCAAGTATACTTAGAACAAGCTGTTGAGAATTATTAACAATATCCTGAGGCATTTTATAAAAAAATTCTATACATAACTTTTTATTTAGTAATTTATTAATGTTACGCTGCACGAACTACATGCATTCCCGTGACTCGTATAGCATAAGAGACTACTGTGAACGCTGCAAATGTCTATCTGTCTGTGCGTCCATTCGAACGTCAAGATCTCGGGAGCTTAAGAGCGAGCCCGCTGCCTTTTACACACAGACTTTTTTTGAACATTTGACCACGACCCTTTTAAAGCCCACAAACCACGAAACTCTGTGGTCCCACATTTTTAAGCTAGAGACAGGTTTAAAAATATGGGCATTTCCGCAAGACGGTGAACCAGGCCAAAAAATTTGAGTTTATTTGAAAATATTTCTATATGAATGACAATATTTAATGAAATTTTTTTTGCAAAGGCTTGAAATTAAAAACAAAGCAAAAAAACGTAACATCTAAGGCTTAAGGCACCTTATCACCTTGTGGGGTCAAAAAAATCGATTTTTTTTTTTTTGTCTTATCGTGTAGATATATGTTCCAAAAATGTGCTGTAAAAGTTTCAGATCGAAATCTGAAAAATTTCGAAAGTTATAGCCCGTTACATAGAGCACTGTCGAGCACCGGCCGAGCCAAAGCCAAAACTTTAAACGCGTTTGTCTCTAAACCATGTTTTCGGACCTTACGTGCAGGATTGAAGACGCTGGGATGAACCAATCGTCACCAAATTTTTTTTAAATGTTTGTAAGGGTCTTTTCTAACAAATGAACTAGAATCAGCCAAAAATATTGGAAACTTTTTTTTTAAAAAAGAACAAGTGAAAAAAAACATGCAAAAATCAAACTTTTTTTCAAAGCTTCATAACTTTTGTAATTTTTATTTTTTTTTATGATTCTAGTTCATTTTATAGATAATACGATACTTATTAAGAATGTGTTTGGTTTTTGTGTTTCAGATCACGGGTTTTGAGCCAATCGTGCACGAGAGCAAAATGCATACCGCCACCAATGGGCGCCCCCTCCCCCCCCTTTTTGGATTTTTTCAAGTTCAAAATTTGTATTCTTTGAATAAATATATGTTTATATTCTGACGAAAATTTCAGCGCTGTATCTTTAACCGTTTTCTCAAAAAAAATTCCTAAAAAAAGAGCACTTTTTGACCCCACAAGGTGATAAGGTGCCTTAAGGTAGGGAAAAAAATTAAATTTACAGATACAATAAGAAAGACCGTTATATTCGAGTTTCCCGACTATCAGATTTGCGATATTCAATGCGCACTTAAAAAAAAACAAAACAAGAAACAACGCTAGGGTCGCTAGCCCTCTTAAAAAAGTGCAGCCTGCTTATATGTAAGTGCAATCAATTTTTAACGCACTTGCATACACAACTTGTTGAAACTGGCCAGATTTACAAAATTTTTAGATATGTATCTTTGTAGATATTTTCAATACAAAAAACATTTCCCTAGCACCTAGCAAATGTGGGCACCACAGAGTTTCGCGGTTTGTGGGCGTTAAAAGGGGCGTGGTCGGGTTTTGAAACAAACTTGATGCAAAATTTGGTGGCTTTAGCTCTTATGGTTCCCGAGTTCTCGACGTTCGTACAGACATTTTCAACGTTCACAGTATTTGCTTACTCTCCGAGTATCGCAAATAAAAATCGTTTGTTCGCGAACGGGTATTTAAGTTAATAACAAAAAAACAAATGAAGATAAATTGTTGTGTAAGTCTTGATAGAAAGCTACACTATTTTTATTTTTTTATTTTTTTTCCGTTGCATTTCACAGTTTTTTTACTTTTACTAGGGTAAAAAAAGATAACTGCTATTTGGCGGATGTTCGCGACCGCATATTTATTGCTATTATTTTAAAAACTAAAGCTCGATGAACCCTATCTTTTGCACACACCATAGAGCTACGAAAATGTTGTAGAATCACAAAAAAAGGATCTGGTATATTCTTCTTCTTCTAGTCTTTTATTTTTTTTGCAATAAAAGCGTACGAACGAACGTTAGCGACCCCTGGAATCGCCCATATCCAAATTGTGAAAATCTTATCTGACTATTTTAAAGATAACAACCATAAGTATTTGCGCATGTAAGCAGAAGCGATGAGGGCAATGAGTAACGAGAACCTGATAATCGGGCAACGTTCTTTCTTGTTATAGTAAAAAAAATATTTCAATGGTTTTAAGATGCAACAGCATAATACGTTTGAAGCGAATCACGCAAAGGTTGTACGTTTTTTAAATATAACAAAAATATGAATACTAAGGGGGAAACGATTTCGAACTCCTTGGCTTGGTCCCACACACAAACGTCAGAGCCACGAGCATTTCCATATTTTAGAAAATATTTCTTTGTTATAATATATATTTCTATATTTAAGATAATAAAGATATTTATTTCTTTTACAAAATAAAAATGTTCAATAAAATGAAGTCCACGTTACTATTGAGTACTCGACATACTATATCGTGCATATTAAGAACATATCCGACGTAGTTTACAATAAGAAACAAAAGTAGACACCTTATATGTTATTTACAAATACAAATACAAAACGTAAACTGAGCACTAGGGTGGTCCCTATTTGGGCGACTTTTGAATTTTCAACGGGGCACTTTCTCATTCGAATATATACCTTTAAATATGAAATACCATTTTTTATTTTTTTTTAGCTCAAGATTTAGGGGTCGCTACCAAGGTTTGAGTTTTAAGGGTTTACATGAAAATTCAAAAGTCGCCCAAATAAGGACCACCCTACTGAGCACAGACAACTCTATTTTTTAAGAGGGCAATGAGTAACGGGTATTTGTTAGACTGTACCCCGACTTTCGAATGTACATTTACATAGATTTATTACTTCTTTAAATTTTAAGAGTCATTTCCTTTTTGGTTTCAGTGTAGCAACGACCCTAGAAAATGCACTGGCAATTTCTTCCGTTAATACAAAACCCAATTGCTAAAGCTAAGGTTCAGAGCTCAAAATTTTAGTTTGATCATTTTTGCTCAATGCTGCTTTTGCTTCAGCTCCCCTTTTTCTTTTCCGGTCGAATGGCTAATTGCCCAGTGAAGTGGCAGCTTCAGCTACAACCAAGCGATTTGTGCTTCGGTCTGTGCCCCTGATGACGACGAGCATCCACCGCAGGCACGGCTAAATCCTCATTGTAATTGTCATCGTCTTCATCCATTGGACAAGCTAGGGCGCATCACATTGTTGCTTAAATTATTTCTGTGTTGTTTATTATTGCATTCGTTGTTGAAATAAAGAAACAATGGATTTGTTCATTTTAGCACGGTCCAAGCCCAGCGTGCGCAATTATAAAATTGGGAACACCACTGTTAAAGACACAGTGAATTTTGGAAATATAAAATTGTATGCAGTCAAAACCTTAAAAAAGTAGGCATAATTTTGACGTTAAAAAACATTAAGTACCCGTTATTTAAAAAGTTTTAAGACGGACCATTATCTTAGCTTTAAATCTTTTACTTCGCATTAGATTTCACCTATACGAGCCTTTACAAAATGTATCACAAACTGCCAAAAACAGAAATCAGAAATTTGCTGATAAAATAAGAGCTGGATCAACTGAGTGCGCTAATTTAACTTCATCAGGAGAGATACGCCTACTTTTCATATTGATGTTGAAGTGACGTAAATGTGTGTGGCTCACCAACAATCACGCACGCGTGTCCATAGACGACACCCCAAACCCAAGTCAAACATTCAAGAAGGGTCAGGTCCAGGGGAAGGACCGAAATATATTTTTAGGGCTTGGGATGTATTTTTGGTGGAAGGAAACAAGCACGACAAGGGACTGAATGCAGCAGGGTTGAGAATTGGGTATGGAGTATCCCTTTGATTGTTTTTTGGGATTTTCATTATTTCATCTCAATGGTTTTGAATTCATGAAAATTGCCGAAACATTTGTTATACAATAATTTAATTTGCTGCCTATGCGAGTTATAGATAAGATTTAAATTAAACAACCGGCTGTTGTAGGTTGACTATTATTTTACTAGTTCACATATTTGTATATATGTACGTAAAAAATGTTTTGAAAATGTTTACTATTTTTACCTTAAGTAACTATTCTCGATATTGCCCACCCTTTGATAGTTTGTGGAACTGGCGGCGTGCTTCCGTCCCATCTACAGTCTACAGGACTACGCAAAAATAAAAAATCGAAATATAAGGTAACCTTCAACTTTGAAACCGTGTCACTCGGAGAAAATCTTGTGTCAATTATTTAATTATTTAGTTATAGTTTTATAGCCGTTACTCGTAGAGTAAAAGTCTATCCGTTCGTCTGTGCGGATGAACGTCGAGATCTCCGAAACTATTAGAGCTAGTTCACCAAATCTCTATAAACAAAGCGCAGATCTAGTTTGTTTCAATATTTGACCACGCCCCATTGAAAACCCCCTTAATCCGCGAAACTCTGTAGTGCCCACATGATTGGTGCTAGAAAAAAGTGGGTTTAATCAATGTTGTTTGCATTAAAATCATCTACGCAGATATTATATAATTGTGAAAATCTGGCCGGCTCAAGGTCTTTTTAATTTAACTCATGTTCTAGTTAATTCCCTAACTAAAACCATTTTTTACGGGCACACCAAGTCATTGATTTGCTCTCAAAGTTCAGCTTTTCGTTAAATTTAGTAAAATCGAGTTAAAAGCTTGAAAGTCCATACTTCTTGGCCTAAAGCAGTCAGTTTATAGCTCCGCAGTGTTTAGATCGGACACTGCGTCATCCATCCCTCAAGACAGACCCCGGAGGGGTTTGAAATATATTGGAGAAAGTGGAAGCGAGTGTCTTTAAAAAGTCTATCTTTTTTAATGTCTCATAAATTTCTACAGAATCTCAAAAGTATTATCCTAAAGCTTAAAATTGACCGGAATAATAGTTTTGGAGATACAGTCCTGAGAATGTGCGCGCACGAAGTCAAATGCACTGCTCATCAAAACTTTAATTGCGTTTTCCCAAAACGGAGTTTTCAAAGTCGGTTATCAAAATTTCTCGGAAACTACTCAGCCGATCTTGATGAAATTTTGCACAGGCCTTCGAGAAACGATTCTCTCGTGCTGGAGCGTACAATTTTTTTTTCGTTCATCACAGCTATTTTAAACAAAAATGTAAAAAAATTTAATTTTTTTGCAAAAAGGTCTCCCAAAAATCCAATTTTCACTTTTTATTTGCGATACTGGAGAAGTAAGCAAATACTTTAAACATTGAAAATGTCTGTCTGTCCGTCCGTACAAACGTCAAAATCTCGGGAACTATAAGAGCTAGAATAACTTGATTTTTAAGCAAAGCGCAGATCAAGTTTGTTTCAAAACCTGACCACGCCCCTTTTTACGCCCACAAACCGCTAAACTCTGTGGTATCCACATTTTTAATGCTAGAGAAAAATGGTCTTAATAAATGTTGTTTGTATTGATAATATCTACACAGATATCCAAAAATGTTGAATATCTGGCCATTTTAAAAATGCGTTAAAAATGTATTGCGCTCGAAAGTAGGCTACACTTTTTTTGAAGAGGGCTAGCGACTCTAGCGTTTTTACTTGTTTTCTTTTTTTAAAGAGGGCAATGAGTATCGCAAATCTGATAGTCGGGAAACCCGAATATGGCGTTCTTTCTTGTTTTCTTTCTTCGTTCAGAATCTAGTTTCAGGTCTGTACTAAAAGAAAATATTTGGTTTTTTCATTTCCGATGATTCTGTCAGGAATTGTGCTGACAACGCGAACCCACCTTTTTTCCGAGGGGTCAGCGGAAATGACTTCACAATGGCTGACCGCTGAATACTTTTTTTTATTATGTATAAGAAACTTAAATGTTACTATAAAAAATTTCATTCTTTAGGAAACCCACCTAACCCCTTACATAGTGTCGCGGTGTTTTGTATTGTATGGCATAACTTCCAAAGCGCACAGAGGTGCGAAGGGTTTTTTAATTGGGAGTTTCTGACATAATAAAGTGAGTTAAAATTAAACAAACAAAAAATAATAGTTTATTCTGAAACAAAAAACAGCAAAAACAGACACATAAAAACAAACACATGCGAGAGCCGGAGCACAGGAAAAATATCATTTGCTCTGCTCTCATCTCGCTCTAAATTTTTTACTATGGAGAGCAGAGCGCACACATTTTTTCGTGCTTATGCATTGCTTTGCTACGCCTCTTGGCAAAGTCAGACCCGAGGTTATACAAAATCGAAACACAACGGGACCAGCGTAGATTTTCATAAGCTGCAATTTTTCATGTTTTTTGTATTTGTTTATTCAAAAATAAATATATGTTTTTTTGACTTACATGTTTACAAGAGGTAATGAGAACCGGGTATATGATAGTCGGGGAAACCGGTCTTTCTCATTTTTTTTCATTTAAAATTGTGTCATACGTTATAAGAAATTGTAAATACATTTGATGTTTAAAATGCATCATTTATAAAAGTCTTGTTTGATGGATCCATTCTGTAACCACATGTCAGAGCGTAATGCTACCTTCAATATCACGTCGATCAACGCAGCTCATATTAAAAAAACAGGTGCGCAATATTATTGGCCTACCCCAACCAAACATTTAAACGCACCTGGGAATTAACAACTATTATTCGTTGTTCGCTACGTATTATGTTTTTGTATCACACAAAAAAAACTTTTAACGGATAAAAAGACTAACTTTGTGACGAACAATACTCATAAATTTTAACAAATAATGTATTCAACATTATTAATTTAGTTTAAATTTCGGAACGCTGCTTTAATGACCTTTCGTTTCGAGATTTTATATTTTGGCTTATCAAAGGGCAGAGCACGAATCTAATTAAATAAAGATAATTATTTGCGATTCTCGAAGAGTAAGCAAATACTGTAAACGTTGAAATGTCTGTCTGTCCGTCTGTCTGTCCGGCCGTCCGCACAAACATCGAGATCTCGAGAACTATAAGAGCTAGAACCACCAAATTTCGCACACAGACTTCTATAGGCAAAGCGCAGATCAAGTTTGTTTCAAAACCTGACCACGCAACTTTTTACGCCCACAAACCGGGAAAAACTCTGTGGTGTCCACATTTTTAATGCTAGGGAAAAGTGGCCCTTATAAATGTTGTTTGAAAATTAGGCCATTTTCAAGAAATTGTGCATACAAGTGCGTTATTTTTATTGCGCTCGAATGAAGGGCTACACTTTTTTGAAGAGGGCTAGCGACTAACGTTTTTTTTTGTTTTCTGTTTTAAAAGAGGGCAATGAGTATCTCAAATCTTATAGTCGGGAAACCCGACTGTAGCGTTCTTTCTTGTTTTTTTTTTTGCGAATGATTTTACTTTAATTTTGAGAGGTTAGGTCGGGTTTTTTCGGCAAAAACAGGCATATTTTCAACAATTTTTTTTTATATAAAGAATGAAATATTTTACAATAACTTTTAAATTTCTTAAACATACATATTAGAAGAAGAATTTTTAAAATTAAAAAAAGATATTCAGCAGTCAGCCATTGTGACGTCATTTTCGCTGACCCCTCGGAAAAAAAGTGGGTTCGCGTTGTCAGCACAATTCCTAACAGGATCATCGGAAATGAAAAAACAAATATTTTTTTTAGTACAGACCTAAAACTAAAGTCTGAACGAAGAAAAAAAAAAGTAGTATAATTTGAATTTCTGGGAGACTTTTTTGCAAAAAAAACTTAAATTTTGTTGAATTTTTTTAAACATTTTTCCTAATTAAAACTAATTAAACAGTTTTTTCGTTAGGTCATAGTGCTTTGCAGTGCAAGCTGTTTAATACAATAAGCTGTTTAAAACAAACAGGCAGACAGACAAACAATGCGGTTTTTTTAAACACGCCGTTTACATCTTGTTAATTGAATATTTTTCGTCGGAATATTATATTAAGATGATTGAGGTGTCGTTTGTCGCGTGTTAAAGAGTTCAATTGTTTCTGATAGGCTTGTTGTAATATATCAAAATATCAATAAATCGATATTTTTCCTGAAAATAAATATTTATATCGTGATATTTTTCGGCTGAAATATCGCATATCGATATTATTTGGAAATATATTTTTGATATTGTTATCATTATCAATAATGTAATTGTTTAAGAAAATTTAACTTTTCTATTGTTTATTCAGACTTGATCTCTGTATCGTTAAAGAAAAAGTCTGCGAACTTTTGTATCTTTTAATAATCCATTCAGACTTATGGGGTGCCACAGAAACCGTCGACGGTTTTGGGGAGTAATTTTCGGAAATTCGGTAAAAATCGTCGGTGCTACAGAAACCGTCTCGAACTTGTTGTTGGGACTAACGATTCGGAAAAAGACAGGGCTGACTTCTTATTTTTATTTGGCATTTATTTGCTATTTTTCAATAAATTCAAGCCAAGTTTTACTTTTTTGCAAGACAATACCAATAACTAAAAACTCTACACATAAATCGTAACGAACAAAATAGTTCAACATTTTAAATGACCCAACATAAACAACAGAAGCCATCCCTGTATTACATGGTTATGAGAGGCCGCTACATAAAATCAGTCCCCCAGAGCGAATCCTTTTGCGAAAGTTTTCTAATATAAAATCAAGAGCACGGGGGGCTCGCTTTGATTTCCTATGCCTTCCCTAAAACTAAACAACATTTAGGCAATAATATTCAAAATTTGTTGAATTTGCATTTTTATACAATTTGTCTTCTTCTTCGTCGTTTTTAAGGTTTTACCAAGCCGGTATTTTTGCCACACGCGGTCACACTTAAGTGCAATGCAACGATTTGTTTTATTAATTTCACAAGAAGTGCAACTTATTTTCACTTGAAATTTTGACACGCTATAGTTATAGTTATAAACAATAGTAAAGCGTACCATAACAATAATAACAATCATATTTAAAATATGAAAATTACTCGAAATTTGGCATTTTCTATTTGGAGCAAGTTGGCATTTTGGTTTCTCGGGTGGAATTTGGCCGGAATCACACAAGCAATTTTGAGGTGACGGTTTTGGAGATTTATTAATTTAAAATATAAAAGATCAAAACATAAAAATTTTGTATGCAGATAGCACATACAATTCATTAACGTTGTTTTAAAAATGTTTCATTATTTAATAAAAAGAAGTATGCTTATTTTATAAAACTGTCGTTTAAAACACGGGGAAATGATAGAGTTTTCTGTGGCACCGACGGTTTTGCCTTGGGTTGGAACTTGGGCGGACTTCGGGAGGAACGGTTTCTTGGCACCCTGATGATCTCTGTATCTATAATGAAAAAAAGTCTATGAATTTTGTTTTGTATCTTTAAAACTTTTGATATCTGTATGTTCAAAATAAGTCTACGAACTTATAATCCATTCGATTATGATTGATTATAATGAAAAAAAGTTATGAATTTTGTTTTGTATTTTAAAACTTTGATTTGTAATTATAATAAGTTAAATTATAGTCATTGACTTATGATTTGTATCTATAATGAAAAAAGTTATGAATTTTGTTTTGTATTTTAAAATTTTGATTCTGTATATTATAAATAAGTTAGAACTTATAATCCATTCAGACTTATGATTTATTATAATGAATAAAAAGTCTGAATATTGTTTTGTATGTTTTATAAAGACTTATGATCTCTGTATGGTCTTTAAACAAAAGAAGTCAATAAAGTTAAGGCAGGTTCTCACCTTGTGGTTGGAAAAAAATTTTTTTTTGTTTTATCTTATAAATCGGATGTATAACCCTTAAAGAGTATGTTCTATAAATTTTATGTTTGAATTTCAAGTACTTTGTAAGTTACGGGAGTTCAAAGTTGCCAGTTTACTCTACGCGCCCTACGTCGCCTGGGAAACAAACGCGTTTATCTCAGAACCATGTTTTCGACCTTACTGATTGAGGCGATGGGTGAACCAATTCCAAATTTTTTAATGTTTGTAGGGTTTTTGTAACAAATGAACTAGAATCAGCCAAAATATTGAAAACTTTTTTTTAAAAAGACAATGAAAAAACATGCAAAATCAAATTTTTTCAAAGCTTCATAATTTTTGAAATTTTTATTTTTTTTATGATTCTAGTTCATTTTATAGATAATACAATTTAGATTAAAATGTGTTTCGATTTTGTGTTTCGGATCACGGTTTTGACGGCATCACTTCCGGTAGCGGGACACCTTTTCAAAAATTTCGACTTTGATGGACACCCTCCCCACTTTTTTATTTTTCAATTTAAAACATTGTGTTGCTTAAATAAATGTGTTTTCTTATCCGTTATGAACTTTCGCATTGTACCTTTAACCGTTTCCTCAAAAAGGGCCATTTTCGGCCTAATGAGAACCTGCCTTAGCTTTGTATCTTAAAAATCCATTCATACTTATGATTTCTGTATCAATTATGAAAAGTCTAAATATTGTTTTGTATCTTTAATAAAAAGTCTACAAACTTGTAAAGCATTTAAAGGTAATGTTATTTTTGGGGATTAATGAATTTTACACTAAAATATAAAAATATAAAATATGAATGATAAATATTAAAAGCCGATGATATTTTAAAATGATATATCATCATACGATTTTTTACAAGTTTTCCACCCTAGTTTCTGATTAAACTACACACATGTTCAAGAAAAAAAATTTTTGTTTTAATTAGTGGATTCAAAGGGCGATGCAATCCCATCCCTAATATTATTTTTTATTATTATAAACAATTTTTAAATAAAAACTTTTAACAAAAATCGTTAATAAATGATTACGTTATCATTGTCCAAGATCCCCTCCCTCCCCATGTAATCAAACATAATCATTTCCTTTAATAAAATTAATAAATTATATTAAATTAAATTAATAAATAAAATTTTGAAACAAACTTGATCTGATTGGGCCTTAGCCCTTTTGGGAGCGGAAGGAATATTTTTGTGCCATTTCAACTTTGCGTGTAAATATCTCAGGCTGTGTAAAAGATTTCGGGCTGATTTTCTGACAGTTCGTCTTTAACGATTCTAAAGCCGACTTTTAGGTAAATCTGTTGGTTATGTTGGATTTTATTGAGGAAAACTTTTTCAACTACGTTGTTGAGCGGCAGGAACATTTTTGTGCCACTAACTTTACCCGCGTATATTTTTAAATATTTTAAAAATTAAATTAATAAATTAAAATTAAAAATTAAAATTAAAAATTAAAAATTAAAAATTAAAATTAAAATTAAAAATTAAAAATTAAAATTAAAAATTAAAAATTAAAAATTGTTCACTAGGCACATTACAAACTGTTTTTTTTTTGTTACCTTGAAAAAATGTATTGATTAATTAATTACGTAAAACTCACAAACTACCTTCTTTGGTAAAACCAGGGCCACAGAGAGGGGGGGGAGATGGGTGGGTTTCCCCCGGGCCCGGAGTTTTTACAGGGGCCCGTGCATTTCGGAAAACAGTTATTTGATTGACGATTTTGACTGTTTGCAAAGGATCAATCCTTAAAAATTTTCTTAACATAACATGCTTGTTGCAGTTCTGCAGCTGCAAACTATTGGGAGGGCTAAGGTCTTGTTTTTTCAATCGAAAGTACAGTTCTTTATGAATGTTGTCTCAGAATTTTCAGTTTTTTTTTTTTAGAAAAATTCACTTATTCATATGCAGCATAACATCCGATCCCTTTAAGAACAGTTAAGCTTTAAATGCATTTTTCTTAAAATGACTTTTTCAAAGTCGGTTTCCCGGATAACTCAAAAATGTATGCACCGATCGGTTTGAAATTTTACAAACGTGTTTAAAATACAAGTGACTCCCAGCCAACGATCAGTTTTTTTGTTTTTTGCTTCAAAACTATGCGTTTTTTAGGCTAAAATCCGTAATTTAAAAAAAAGCCGAAAAAAATGCTGTTTTTTATCAGATAATTTTGGATTTTTTCGTCAAAAGACCTACTTCAACCGTACAACACCAATATTTCATAAATTTTTTTTATTTATAATCTATATTTTTATGTAAAAAGAGGGGGGGGTCCCTGATTTTTTCTCTGCGGCCCTGGGTAAAACTATAAGAAAACACCAACATTGTTGAAAAATGACATTTATTTACTATAAAATGGATAAATAATACCAAAAATATACCAGAAAATTAGTTTTTATTTCAAAACTATTATTCTTATAAAAATATATTATTTTAATACCTTAATTATTACTATATACATATGGCAAAAAGGGGTGCTTGTGGTTTTAGGTATTATAATTGCCAGGTAACAGGTGCCTACCACTCCTTTTGGAATTACCCAAGTTTTTAGACCTTTACCCTAGTTTTGTGGTGGTTTTTCCCAAAAGCAGGTATGGAAAATCGTACCTTTTCTGAAAAGTAAATCATTAACCTACTAGAAAAAGTTAATTTTACTAAAAACAAGAAAAAACGATACAGTCGGATTTCCCGGCTTTTATATTTGCGATACTCATTGCCTTCATTACCCACTTAAAAAAAGCGTAGCTTTCGGGCCCAATTAATTTTTTAACGGACTAGAACACACAATTTTTTGAAACTGACCAGATTTTCAAAATTTTTGAATGTCTGCGTAGATTAACGTCCACAAACTGCGAAACTCTGTGGAGTATATAAGTGCGTTACAAATTAATTGCGCTTGAAAGCAGGCTAAACTTTTTTTTTAAGAGGGCTATCGATTCTATCGTTTTTCTTGTTTTGTTTTTTTTAAGAGGGCAAGGAGTATCGCAAATCTGATAGTCGGGTAACCCGACTGTATCGTTCTTTCTTGTTTTAAAGTTAAAACTTCGTAAAAATTGAAAATTTTTTTGAAAATTCTAGCCAAAATGTCGTTGCCTACAACTATACGAAACTTTAACAGAAGTTTCACACATAACTAATATAGAAAATAAAAAGAATAATATTGAAATTATTTTAATCACATCCTTTAAAAACTTAAAAAATCGATAAGTTAACCATTTTTTTTTATAAAAATTTACTTTGCTTTAAGTGTACCAAAAAGTACCCTTTGTGATTCAAGTATAACCTTTTGAAACAAATAATTTAGTTTTAATTTTAATTTTTAATTTAATTAATTTTTTTTGGAATTTGCAAAGTTAGGCCTGAAAACTGACAAACTCCAATTTTTTCCAATTGTGCACACATTTAAAGTATGCAATACTCTTGGAATTTTCTTATTTATAAGTTTGCAAACTTTTCAAGGCTTTTATAAAAGTTGAATTTAAGAGCTTAAATATTACAAATTTTGATTAAGTTCAAAATTTTGTTTTAATTTTTAATGTTGTTAAAATATAACCTAAGCCAAGCAGGTGTTAAAAAAATGGGTAAAATATTTTTTACTTCACTGGCAAAAAATAAACTAGAAAATCTGACAAATTCAGGCCCGAATCAACTATTTTTTCTAACGAAATAAATCCAAATCTGAAAATAGTAAATATGAATACGTTTATAATTGATTTTTAATCAATTATGCCCATAGTTGATGTAAGTATGTTCAATATTAGAATCGATTATGGAGCAATGTTTTTTTAAAAATGCTCATTATAGATTCAAATACCTAAAATTATTAAAAACATAGTAAATTTAAAAATGGTAAACATTATAAAAAATGTTAACTACTAATTGTTGTCAAAAAATGTGTTGTTTTTTGCCTTTGTCAAACAACATATTTTTTTTTAGGGGTTAAAAATTTTAAAAAAAAAAAAATAAAAAAAAATAAAAAAAAAAAAAAAAAAAAAAAAAAAAAAAAAAAAAAAAAAAAAAAAAAAAAAATATATACCTTTAATATAGCTTTAATTTTAAGACCATTTTTATGTGTACTAATTTAAAGTGAAAGCTTATTGGTATAATTTAATTTAAATGAAAACTGAAATTTAAATAGATAAAGAGAGGTACATAATTATTATTAAACATAAACATAATGTATAAAAACTCACACTCAATTTGACTCGGACCTCGGACCTTCGGACTCGTTCGCGCGACCTTTAGCCACTGAACTACGCTCGCTCATAGCAGAGGTTGGTCTTAGCTGAGAACTGAATCGCTTTGCTTTTGGAAAAACGTGTTCTGTCTCGCCAAAATTTATGAGTATATAGTTTCTTAGTTCTTCAGTCAGAAACTACTTTGGAAAGTTTCTATCTTTTCAGTTAGCGTAAAGGATTTATAAAAAAAAAGTTGTGTCGTTTATGAAAAGAAAAAAGAAAAAACTCGACCTTGCCAGGGATCGAACCCGTGTGAAACTAACTCTAACTCTTTTGTGTCCTCTCCTTTTTACCCTCTGAGCTACGTTTAAATATATAAAATATTCAATTCGTTTACAAGTCAACTTTGATTTTACTATGTATATTGACTGCTACTATTTAAAATATTGAAAACTACCATGGTTCACTTTGTTTTCTAAAGTAAAATATATTTAAAATGTACACAAAACATCTTTGATTCTGTTTTTTTTTTCAACTATTTATAATAGTAAAATCTACCACGGCTCACTTTGATTTTATTATGGTAACCTTATTTCTATTAGGTGTCACTTTGATTTGATTATTTTCATAATTGACCTATGGTTTGATTATGTTTTCTACTAGAATCAATGATTTTTGTAGTTGAATCGGGAATGAAAAACTATGCAGCAATCAATAATAAAAACTTTTGAAATCACTATGCGTTTTTTTGCCAGTGTTTGGATCAGATTACCTCTACCTTAAAAAAATACTAATACATTTTTAAATCTTAAATTAAATCTTCTTAGCACAAAATGGCCAAATATCAGCTTCCTAGCTAGAAGAAATTTCAGATTTTTTTAACAAAATTCAACCAATTCTACAGATTAAAAGCTCCAACCCACAATTGTGGGTTCAATTTACTGACCCTGACTGTCAGAAACAATAAATTTTACGTAAAACACTACGTAACGATTACAAATCTACAGCGGATTCAACCAAAAATTGACAGTTAAATGGCCCCAAACGACAAATGGTAAAAATACCAACTTTTTACCGAGAATTGCAGTAAGTTATATTCGTACCATAAAAATTGTACGGTTACCTCGCCATTATTAGGTACCCCCCTCACTTAGATCACCCTAAAAAAAATTGTGTAGCTTCAATAAACTGTACTCTATCACTAGCTAAAATTTTATTCCAAGGAAAAAATTCCAGAAGAAACAACAGGTTTTGGGGGCCAACAAGGTTGGAATACCGCTTAAACAACGCTGGAATTAAATAAACTAACTTTTTTTTAACAAATGTTACGAACTAAAAACGTAAGACTTACTAAGTTCACATTTGTTTGAGGTTAAACCTACTTTTTATTCTCGTTAAAACAGAATACTGTGAACGTTGTCAAAGTCTGTCTGTCCGTCCGTCCGTCCCTCCGAACGTCGAGATCTCGAAAACCTTAAGAGCTGGAGCCACTATATTTTGCATACAGACTTTTATATACCCCGCGCTCAAGTTTGTTTGAAACCCCGACCACGCCTCATAAACCGCAAAACGCTGTGGTACCTAAATTTGTAATGCTAGAGAAAAATGGCTATAATAAGTGGTGCTTGTATTGAAAATATCGACACAGATATCCAAAAATAATGAAAACGCCCAAGTATTAATAAATTGTGTATAAAGGGGGCAATGAGTAACGAAAATATGATAGTCGGGAAACTCGACTACATCGTCTTTTCTTGTTTAGTTTTTGACCGATGATACAGCAAGTGGACTCCCTAATACTCGCATTGTTTTTAGCTCCCAACATAATCAAAATATTCATAATTAATTAGGCGAGAGTGGGGATAGGTGAACCATTTTTTTTATTTACATTATTATGTCTAAACAATTCGACGTAAGGGTCTGCCGTATAAGAAATCTTAAAAAGCCCGCGTTCTTTAGAATACTATACAAAAATACTACCTCTTGTTTTGTAAAGTTTATTTGCTTATTTTGCACTCACCCCACTTTCCCCTTTATACTTATAAAACTGTGTAAAATTCCATGGGCTTAAAAATGTTCACTTATTTTATGCCGATTGAACTTAAATATTCTTGCCTTTAGCATTGATATGTATAGACGTAAAAAAAATTTACCTTTTAACCCTTCTGCGAGCGGAAAATGTTGTATACTTTGTTGAGCGGAAGCAACATTTTTGTGCCACTACTTTTAAGTTGTTATATCTTAACCCTTTCGTCCCCAGCGTTGCCTGTGAGCAATTTCAAATGTTTAACGGCTAACGGTAATCGTTTCTGCTATTACAGTCTGCTCATTCTTCGATTTTACGGTACTTTTATGTGTTAACTCAAAGTATAAACAATAACATTTTAGTTTTGAAATCAGTTGACGGAAATATTTTCAAAAAGCTGAACGTGCGTCGGGGAAAAAACTGATTTTTGCTAGCTAAGACTTTTTAAAAATGAGTGATTATTCTATAAAATTACTATAAAAAGGGTAAAAGTAAATATACTATATTGTTAATCAATAATTTAGCTAAATTATCGTAAAGTTAAATTATATTTATTTTCAATTTTAAACAAATTTCCATACAACAAGTTACGCCCACTAGCGCCAAAACTAGTGGGCGTTGCACCTTAAAATTTTTGCTAAAATACTTCTAAGGCCAATAAAAAACGAAAAGAACAAAAAAAAATTTAATTATACAGGGAAAAAGTTGGGGATGAAAGGGTTAAAAACTAATGTTCCAAATGAATTGAAATTTAAAACCAATATTATTCGATATGTCAAGATCTTGTTATTAAAAAAATTAATCGCTTCAATATGATAAATTAATTTTTATTTTAAGATTAAGACTAAATACAAAATGTAAAAAAAAACCGTTGATTGCTTGTTCTTGTTGACGGATTAGTTTATTTTGGAAAAATTAACTTTGTCTATTGGGTAAATGATTTACCTTTCAGGAAAGGTACAATTTTTCATGCCTGCTTTTGGTAAAAATCACCACAAAACTAGTTTAAGGGTCTAAAAACGTGCAGAAATATGTTGTTTTATGACCCATCATTCCAAAAGAAGTGGTAGGCAACTTCACCTGGTAGAAATGATTAGGGTAATTTGTGACCATTACTTTTACTAGCAAGAGTACCTAAAACCCACAAAAATCTCTTTTTTGACATTTAAAGTAATAAATAAGGGGTTAAAACAATGTTATAAAAATTATAAGAATAATAATTTTGAAATTAAAACAATACTATTTTTCTAGTATATTTTATTTTATATAATATAAATGTAATTTTTAACAATGCTGGTAATTATTTGCGATACTCGAAGAGTAAGCAAATACTGTAAATGTTGAAATGTCTGTCTGTCCGTCCGTCTGTCCGCACAAACATCGAGATCTCGGGAACTATAAGAGCTAGAACCACCACATTTTGCGCACAGACTTCTATAAGCAAAGCGCAGATCAAGTTTGTTTCAAAAACCGGACCAAGCCCCTTTTTACGCCCACAAACCGCGAAAGTCTGTGGTGTCCACATTCTAAATGCTAAAGAAAAGAAGCCCCAATAAATGTTGTTTGTATTGAAAATATCTACCCAAATATCTAAAAATTTTGAAAATCTGGCCATTTTTAAGAAATTGTGTATACAAGTGCGTTTAAAATTTATTGCGCTTGAAAGTAGGCTAAACTTTTGTTGAAGGGGGCGTTAAAAATTTATTGCGCTCGAAAGAAGGCTATACTTTTTTTTTTTACTTTAACGTTTTTTTTTTGTTTTCTGTTTTTAAAGAGGGCAATGAGTATCGCAAATCTGGTAGTCGGGAAACCCGACTATAGCGTTCTTTCTTGTTTTATTTTCTTTTAGTTCTTTGTATCTCGGCGTTCATCCGGGCAGACAGACGGTCAGACAGATAACGATAACGTTTACAGAAAACTCTTTTACTCTACAAGTAAAGGGTTTACAAGTGCAAGTACAAGTACAAGTGAAAAGCACCATCTATAAAATGTACACTCAGTTTTGAATTAGATTCTGAAAAAACTCGTAGTTAAAATGTTTAACTACCTTAAAAAAATAAAAATGAACTATAAAATCGGTTTTGAAAGTAAAAATAAAACGTAAACAAAACAATGGAAAAAATTTAGGGAGCAACACAATGCGACCACGGCGATTGCTAAAAAACCATACATTTTTGTTATTTCAAATTTTTTTGTTCATTTTCAAAATCGTATGATACGTACGCATGCAGCACGCGAGATTAGCCCATATGTACATATATATAAGTATTAAGGTAGAACTTAAACATAGTGCGTCGAACAAGAACGTCGATTTTGAATTCCATAAGCACAATTGGAATTTGTCTGCTCTAGCACTTAGTAATTGGCAGCCTGGCGACCGCCGATCGATAACAATAAAATTGTTAAAAGCGCAAAATGCCGCAAAGTGTGTAATTTGTCGAGCGCAAAAAAGGGAGGCTGACGACGGCGGCTAGAGACCAGGCCCAACCAGACTATATTTGAATCATCAATGGCGTGTTTAAGCAGTTTGTCAGCGGCACGTGGCGGTCGGCTGTTTCAAGCGGCCTTTTGAGTTCGCTGGCAACAGCAGGCGGTGGTGGGTGGCTGGTGGCGTTGGCTGAACGAGTGCAGGAGCATCGATTATAAACGAGGATGAGAATGGACGCCGGGCCGTGTGTCGAAGATGATGATGATGTAAAGCGTCAGCCCTATTCAAAAACAGCATCTCGACCGGCCTCCACACCCGCACCCAATTCGCTGCTGGATACGAGGTGCAGTAAATAGAGATTTAAACGCTCACATTGCTATCGGCTGGCCACTTTTCAGTTGTGTTGTCAACGCGACGCAATTAATTGATAAAGGCTCTGTAGACCTATACCCGATCTTATAGATTCTAAATACTGCTCGACCTGGGATTCCATGTAAAAACCATGCGCGCTAGTATCCAAAAAACTACTGGTACCTAAAAAACTACCGGTATCAAAAAAAAGAGCACTAGGCTTTTATTTTTACTGCTTGAATTGGGACGATGAGAGGCCATCATGGTAAGACAGCCTTTTATAATTAAGTGGTTTTAGTTTTTGATTTATTAAGTCATTCGGACTTTTGGTGCTGCTTTATTTATTTCTTGTCTTAACAAAAAATGTGTTGTTCAAAACTAATTACACGAAAGTCATATGGGCATTTCCGCCAAGAGGTCAACCAGGCCAAAAAAATTTGAAAGTTAATGTATGATTTCCATATGACATTAATTTAATATTTGTTTGGATAAAACTAGTTGACATAAGTAAAAAGGTTGCTTTTTTGGTATATTTTTTTATTTTTAACCGTTTTTTTTAATTTAACCCTTTCAGAAAGGGAAAAAACTTTCCAATCAAAAGAAAAAAAACTTAAAATCTTAAGTTTAAGACGTAAAAAAAGATTTTTTAACACAATAAAAAAAACAATGGCGATATATATTGTGTACTCGTTAGAACGCTCCGTTGTTTCTCTTTTGAAACAACTTAATCGGGGGTGCCACAGAAACCGTTCCAACCAACCTTCCAACCTTCTTTGGTTGGAACGGTATCTGTAGCATCCCCGAATAGGTTTTTGATATTCCGTTCCATTTCGCATATTTGCCTTTAAATACAGTTAGAAAAAGTAAATTTCCAATTGGTGTACGTTTGCTCCCACGTGTTTATTGCTATTATTATAAAAACTAAAATTGACGACTACAGTCGGTTTTGACACAACATTGACTTTAAAATGACGTAAAACCCAAATGTTGCTTGCGAACTCATGTTTTTAAAAAAGTTGGTCTTTAATAAGTAGCATAGTTAACTTTCATGCGCAATCAGTTTTAAACGCCCTCCTTAAAAAAAAATTGTTTTGCCTACTTTTGAGCGCAATAAAAATTTTCAACGCAGTTGTATACACAATTTCTTGAAAATGGTCAGATTTTAAAAATTTTTAGATATTTGGGTAGATATTTTCAACACGAACTTGTAAGGGCCACTTTTCTCTAGCACTAAAAATGTGGACACCACAGAGTTTTTTCCGGTTTGTGGGCGTAAAAAGGGGCGTGGTCAGGTTTTGAAACAAACTTGATCTGCGCCTTGCTCATATAAGTCTGTGTGCAAAATTTGGTGGTTCTAGCTCTAATAGTTCCCGAGATCTCGACGTTTGTACGGACGGACGGACAGACGGACAGACAGACATTTGATCGTTTACAGTATTTGCTTACTCTTCGAGTATCGCAAATAAAAACTAAAACTTGACGAACTACATCTTTTGCACACAACATTGAGCTTTAAAATGACGTAAAACCAACGAAAAATGTCATAATAGCTTACGAACTTATTTGATTAAAGAAATTTGTTTTTAATAAATACATATGTAAGTTTTTTCTTGCTTTTAAAATAAAAAGCCTTTGAAGCAACAAACAATTTTCTTAAAACTTTATATGAAAAAAAAAAGTACAAAGAAAAAGAAAGAAAGGTAACTTCGATAAAGCAGGATATTAAAGTCCGATTATAATAAGCTCAAGTGATCAACCTTTGCTTGTATAAAAGCGACATTTGATTTGAGTGATCTCTGCACACTAGAGCTGCAAAAACATCGATGTTTTCTACTATCGATAGTTTTACAGGTTCAGTCGACTAGTCTCGATAATATCGACTAGTCATTATTTGGCATTTGGAGAAAAGCTAACATTATTTTGTTGATACAAATAATGAAAAAATCGTTTATGAGTGTAAAAATGTGTTTATTTATAAAGAAGTATTTTTTGTATCTACAAGAACTTGTTCATTTTTAAAACAAAAATTATTTCCGACAAACAGAAGCACGAAACAAGTCGGATTAACATTTGGTTGGTCGACATTTAGGCAAAAGGGACTTGATTAAAAAAAATTCGATAGTAGTCGACTGAAAATCGATAGTAGAAACTTCAAAAATAGTATCGAAAACATAGAAAAGCAGTAGATTTTTTTTGCAGCTCTACTGCACACAATCTTCGCACACAAAAAAACATTTTTGTCTTGCTCAGAGCAAAAAAAAAAAAAAACTTGGAAAGATATATGTTACACTGAGCGAAAAAAGCTTGCTGAAACCAACAGACGGACAGACGTACATGGCTAAACAGACTCGTCCGGTGACTCTGATCTAAAAGTATAGGGTCGAAGATGTTTTTTTCTATACGTTATAAAACAACCGACTAAAATAAGAGTAGCCTGCCAGTGTACAACGAGAAAGAACGATATAGTCGGGTTTCCCAGTCATTAGATACCTGTTACTCAAAGCCTTGTCACAAAGTATGTAGTATTTGTAATATTTTTTTATGGTATAGATAATCCGAGCCAAAGTTGAAAAAAATGTCAAATATTTTAATTTTTTATGTACAAAGAAACTCTTGCAGAGATTCAAGCCAATTTGACACAAGCCTTCACAAACTAAACAACGGAACACAACAATTAAAAAAAATTATATTCTTAAAAAATATTTAGTGTTTAAAGATTTATCAACCTCTCAACATGCCCAACGGAGGGCACTACGCAAAAGTTTATAAAAAAAATTCTAAACCAGAAAAATGTTTAAATCACCGGCTTAGCGAAGTTAACCATTTTACAAAATACACAATTAACAAACAAAAAAAAAGTTTAATCGATTTTTTTAATATTTTGGTTCTTGAGTAGTGTTCTCGAAACAGTGGCGTGAAAAACAAGAAGTAATTTTCTTTGTAAAACACATCTGACTATTGTCAGTTCTGCGCAATATCCGGACGATTATCTTATTTTGAAATGTAACTTCATGTAGAATTACTTTTATTTACCCGACTGGTCGGGTAAAGCGGGCTACCTGTCCTAAATCGTACGGAAACGTTTTTGTTGCGGAACATGTCTACTAATTCTGGTTTTTTAGTGAATTCTAATTACAAATACATACAAAACGTTTTATTTTTGTCGGCGATATCCATTACTTTCCTTTAAGTTTTTTAGCACGCGTTTTGGATGTTTTCGAAGAGGTTTTCGATTTCTTCGAATGTGTCTTGATTTGTTTTCGTCTTTTTGCCATTGCCGAGAAATATTTTCTGCCCATAGAAAACATAAACATGTATTCAAGAAATGGATATTGATTTGTAATTTGGATGTTGAATTTCTACGTCGAAAACACTGAAAAACGTTGAATTAAAAGTAGCCCGCTTTACCCAACTCGGACATTATTTATTTAACTCATATTTTTTCGATAACTACATATCCTTTTTCTGAGGTTAAGCACTTAAAATACGCGTAAGACACTGGAGTAATAGAAAATTTACTTACTTGGCAGAAAAAGTAAGGCGAAATATGTCAATTTTCAATTACACTTCACCAAAACATCGGTGCTGCGACCTTACATTAACCATGTCAGGGATTTACTTGATAATAAACGTGAAAAACAAAATGTGACCGTCCATAATAACACTCATGGGTTATAAATGAAGAGTTAATTAGCTCGGTTGATAGGTGGCATCACTAGTAATTGAAATATCGAAGGTAGCCCGCTTTACCCGCCGGCCCGCTTTACCCAACTCTCCCCTATTAAAGTATTTTTTTGTACTAAATATGACTAAATATGAGAACCAGTGACATCAGAAATTTTTTTTTTTAAGTTTTAAACGTTAAACAATTGGGAGGTGTTTTTTAAAGCACCGTCATGCTGCCGGCTGTGTTTTCAATCATAGAACCATTTGACATAAAGAAAATGTAATTAAATACGCGCATGCACCACGGTAACAATATTTAAAAATATATTATAGTGAGTTTAGAACGATCGTTCCAAATTCCATGATTTCGCTTACATGCTTAATTTAATGTGTAATATTATAACAGAAAGGTTTTTTTGGGTTTTATGAAAAGACGACTGACTTATCCTTTAGCTACCATTCAATTTAGTTTCTAAAGGCTGGAGGGTAAGCCAAAGTTCTATGCTTGAAATTAGTGTAAAAGAGAATACCATTTTAAGATATCTATAATCTTAGCAATAAATTAATAAGCTAGAATAGCTTTTTATAAGCAAATATTACGAATCAGATTCTGCACGCTCCTTTGTTAATTTCCCGTGCGCACGCACACTTTACCCCTTAACATTGCCACTTAATAAGCGCGAGAGCAGTTAGGACGATGATGTTACACACGTCCAGTCCCTTGACGAGCCCACGGTCGCCTTGCTTGCTTTTGTCCGATGTTTTCTCCGTGATGGTGCGCAGTTATTTAAAATAATATTTCCGTATCCGGCAAATAATACAAAACGCGTGCTCCTTGTAAAGAGAGTCATAGTCTCCGCCCACCGGGGTCTGACACTCCTGGGATTATATTTATAACAGAGTCGAAACACGAAACCTTTTTTTAGTGACTATAAGATTCCTAGATTTCTTCACAAGAATGTTTTCAATTCTGTTAATATAGTAATCTTGCCCGCAGATGTCCAAACATTTTTATTCAGGACCATTTGTTTTAGATAAACTTCAGAAAGTTATTGTGTGTATTTTACATGAACATAATATGGGTGTCCCAAATGTCGGTTCTCAATTTATCGCTATAGTAATGTTTTGAACGTTTTTGATGGATAGTGCCCTTATAGATCCGATTTAAATATGAAAGAAGATATGAAAACAAAGAAGCTTTAATTTTTATCAGATAAAATTAAAAATATTTTGCAAATTAAAACTTTGCTTAAACGAGTCCAGAAATAGTTTTGTACACTTGCAAATGATGTTATATTTTTTTCATATTTTGTAATCATTGACTGTAAAGAATTCATATATGAATATATTTCAAGCCGATAAACACACGCAAGTATACTTTTAAAAAACAAAACTGCAATAGCAATCGCCTAGATTTATATTGTAGGAAAGTGGTTTGATGTAGTTTTCCCTTTTTTCTAGAACAATTTCCTATGTTTTTTCGTCAGTGCAGTGACACAAAGGTACAAAGCTGACTTATGAATCGTTGTGAGGCGTTTTTAATATAAAAATTTTTAGGTGGTAAGAAATAAGATATTTAAAGCCATCAGCATACCATCCATATATAAAATACATGTGTATATACATATGTATACACGTGCGTCCCGCCCTTTTACTAGCAAACACAAAAGCATAGATCATGCAGTTTTATTCATGCGCAAATCCACACACAATGCATAATTTTAATTGTTTAGTTCAAGGGTAGACTTTACGCTCAACTCTCCTCGCACCCTAAGTAGGGTTGACTGAAAACTATTCATGTTCCTACATTTGTCTAACCTATTCAGGGCGCGTCACGCACTCGTATATGCTCGGGTGTTTAGTGTAACAATTTTGACCTCTTTTGTTTGTTACAAAACCTTGTCGGCATCGGCTGTGGTTTTCAGTACTCTCCCCGACTCTTTGTTATCTAAGCTATATTACGGTCCCATCTTTTCTCTACCATCTTCATTTGTTTTTCTCTCTTGTTTTTTGTTTGACCTCAATCATGATGGAATCTGTGGCTGACGACTTTTTTTGAGCCAGCTTGAGCATAAGACGTTTCTTAACCAATAACAACAACGCGTTCTGCTGATATTGAGTAGTTAGGGGTTCGGAGCCTACGTAGAGGGTCATATATGCTGCTTTTGTCTGGCCAAGTTGCACCTTTTTTTTCCGTCGACACCGCCTAATGAAAAGTATCAATACCATCCGAGCACTCACACAAACATTTTCAATGAGACCTAACGATGTAAGGGCGGTTTTGTTGGCCGACCCAATTAATTTACTACCCTCCCATTAGTACCAACTAACATAGTTCATATTTACAGTTTTTGCAACGAAGCTATTGTTACATTGATTGAATTGATGACAACAAATTAATAAGACACTCATTATACTATTGCGGTTCTAGTATTCTTTTTATTAACAAAAAAAAAAAAAGACTTACTTTTTAAAAATACAGTCGAACTTCCATAACTCAAACCTTCTGATAAAAATTAAAATGGAGTTACGGTGACAACAAATTAGAGATACATATTAGAGATTTTTATTAATTTTTAATTTTGCGTTATACAATTGCATCTTGCTTGATTGAAAGAATCTTTTAAAGATATCACAAGCGCCTGAAAAAATACTTAAAAAAGTTTAAATTACATTTTTAAAATTAGCCGATTCTTAAAAAAAAAAGAACCAAATTTAAATGGAAATATTGGGAGAGAATAAAATTTTGTATATCAAAATTCGACTTACTAAGGTCAACAGAAGCACGGGACTAAGGGGGACTAGGTCGAGTTATCGATAAATTTGAGTTATGAAGTGTCCTTTTGTTAATAATAAATTTGCTAATAAAAAAACAAATGACAAATTTGTCTAACTACCACTGATAAAAAAAAGAGTCAACAGTGAACTTAGAAAAATGCATTTAATTAATGAATCAAAGGTCCCCGTGATATTTTTTTGTCCACTATTGAAGTTTAAGGATCTAAGTATTATTTAAGCTGAAACACAGCTCTGGGCTTCTTAGGGATACGTTTTCTTTAGACCTTAAAGGGTTCGCAATTTCGGTACTTCGACCACAATTTTCGGAATCGAAAAATAATGGAAAGTTTTTTTTTCCGAATTAGCAATATACAGAAAAAATCCTTTCATAAGTTTCGGGCTTTTTTTGGTTGTTGACCTGTGTAATTACATGATACACTTTTTAGACTGGCATTTACCAAAAAAGGGTCGAGACATTTTCCTATAGGAAATCTTTAGATCCACATTTTTTAACCACCTACTGCCTGAGCATAGAAATAATAAATAAATAAGAAAGGACGCTATAGTCGGGTTTCCCGACTATCAGATTTGCGATACTCATTGCCCTCTTAAAAAAAAAGAAAACATGAAAAAACGCTAGAGTCGCTCTTCAAAAAAATTGTAGCCTACTTTCGAGCGCAATAAAGTTTTAACGCCCTCTTCAAAAAAAATTTAGCCTACTTTTGAGCGCAATAAAAATTTTTAACGAACTTACACAATACACAATTTCTTGAAAATTGCCAGATTTTCAAAATTTGTAGATATTTGGGTAGATATTTTCAATACAAACAACATTTACTGGGGCCACTTTTCCAACAAATTTAAATTAAGATTATTTTTATTAACGGAACTAGTTATCTTTCTTTTTTAAGCTGCATTGATATGGTCATACATTCCACTTCATTATTAGTTATCTTACTTTTTTGGTTAACTATTCTTAATTCGCTAATAAATGTGGAAATGCACACAAACCTCAAATTTTACTTCCATTTTTTGTAACGCCCGCAACGGAACTTTGAGCAAGCATAACTTTCTTTCAAAAACAGTTAACCTCTTGTTTTAAAAGTTTAAGTTTAAGTTTAAAAGTGCACTCAAGAAACTGCATATGGCAAATATTTCATGAAAATATACCCACGTCAACGGCAGCTGTGTCAATTTTAACAATCAAATTTGCGTACAAATGTAACGTCCGCAACGCAGGATTAGCCCATATGTTAAATATATAAATATAAATATATATAATTATTAATACTTAATTAATATCATATTAGTCTTAAAAAATAGTCTTGTTCTTTAACAATTGCTTAGATTAATTGGGTTTCTATGATTTATGTTAATAATATCAGGACAAAATCTTGTAAATATATGTTTTAATAAGCTTTTTCCGTTTCAAATTTCTCGGCGTCATACAACTTTTTATTCACTTGATAAATAAAAGGTTCTTATTAATATATCAAAAAAATTTTCGACAGTAATCTTTTAAAGTTATCGATTAAATGTCTCATCTCCTATCTCCTTACATATGCCCCACTCAATACTTTAAACAGCTGAGACTTACACTTTTTAGTTCAGTTGGAAAAGTGCGTAAATAATTTTATGAGAGTAAATTTTAAAATTTTAAAGAAAATAATGTCTAAAATTTCGGAAAAATTACCTTAAATGATAAACCTTCTTTAAAACTCACAATGGATTTCTTTGAATCTCGAAACTGAAACTACTTTAGTCAAGAAAAGACTGTTATTTTTTTTTTAATTTGTATTCAATAGTGTACGCAGTTTTGAACTGAAAGTCACTGAAGCCGTGAAAAGACTGGAAACTGAAACTAATCAAGTCAAGAAAATACTGTAATGTTGTTTTAATTTGAATTTAATGTGTTATTTCGCGAAGAAAATATATTTTACTTAATAATAAAAGGAATACAAAAAAAAAATCTGTTTACTAAATGCTTACGCCGCCAGCCGCCGACAATTTCAACGGCGGCGTAGCCTCCCCCGCCGCTGGTTCTTTCTAACGGCTACGGCGCCGCCGCTGGGTAATGTAGAACTCTACGCCGCCGCCGAAGCTAAAGCCATCGGCATAAACCTCTACAATAAACCTTACAAAACCCAATATTTTAAAGAAAGCTGTGAATAATAGAATGCGCTTAAAGCTTTTTTGAAGTCAAAAAAGTTTATGATTTTTTTAGCAATCGCAGTAAACGCATTGTGCCGTTTGCTACGTGTCGCACACAACATTTTTTCCATCGTTTTATTTGTGTTTTTTTCTATACGTTTAGCCACGACTTGATAGTTTTTTTTTATTTTCTCAGGTAGTTCAACATGTTAACTATACTTTGTGAAAAAGGAGAAAATAATAAAAGAACATACAGACAAAAAATAACAATAACACAGCTATTTGTTGATATTAACCTGTTTTTTCATAAAAATTAATCAAATTAAAGGACAACTGTTAAGATAATTTTAGTTTTTATGTTTTAAGAAAATATCGGGTTAAAATATGTTTAAATTACCTTTACAGTTTTCGGGGCCTGGTGGACTGATTCTGGGATCTGCCCATATGCTTTAAGAATAAAAAACTTTTTAGCTTTTAAATGTTTTTTAGTAGAGCAAATAAAATGTCAAACTCTGCAAAATTAACTTTCGATCATCTGCTTGAGACGCGCGTACAAAATTGATTGTAACTTGAGGTAAGGCAACAACATTGTGAAAATTGTGCAAAGAAAATAACTGCAAGCAAAAGTATAGCGTATGTACCGTTTTATCAAAAAAAAAGTTTTTATTAAGCTAGAAGCTATGTATACATGGCATTAAATGCGGTAGGGACCTGAAATTCTCTGAACAACAAAAATAAAAGAAGCTGTGTTCGGTTTTCCCAACTATCAGATACCTGCATTCAAGCGCAAGTAAAGTCTTAGCCACTCACACACATCGTTTCTTAAGGCTGGACAGATTTCCAAAATATTTGGAAAAACGCTTTAAAGTTTGTAATTTTTTTTTGTTCATAATTTTGATTTTACAATGATAAATTAGCCGATTTTGTCTCAAAAAATTGTGTTTTTTACTTTAAAGTCTTCGAAAAAATTGAAAAATCTGAATTAAAAAAAACTCGACACTTTTTTCGTGCTGTTTGACCTAGACCTTTAGACACCTTTAAAAGTGATTTCAAAAGATTTCTGATTCACGTCCGAAAATTTTCAAAGCTGTCTTGTATTTGTATTTTGTGCTTTTTCAAATCGTAGTTATTTGTTAGTCTTGGTTATTTCGCCTTTTCGAATTTCAGAATTTAAAAGTCCGCATTTCAGTTCACAAAGTCAAAGCAGTGACACGAACCCATAAATGAGTAGATTACACTGTTAATGTAATATTCGCCATTTTTGGTCGTGACACGTAGTGGCGTGTTCTCTTACAAACATTTTTATTGCGCCATCTAGATATGGTTATGCTTTAATGTGTCTTTATATGACAGATGGCGCCAAATACCCCAGTAGGCCCTCTGCCAGAGATAATTCGCTGTAAGGATAAGAGAATTAACAGCGACAGTGCCGCTGTTGGTACATGGCGCCACTGTGTTCTTTTTTGCTAGCCAATTTATGGGGTCTAACATTTTTATTTGCGATACTCGAAGCGTAAGCAAATACTGTAAACGTTGAAGATGTCTGTCTGTCCGTCCGTCCGTAGGAACGTCGAGATCTCGGGAACCATAAGAGCTAGAACCACCAAACTTTGCACACGCAGATCAAGTTTTTTTTAAAGCCCACAAACCGCGAAACTCTGTGGTGCCCACTTTTTTAATGCTAGAGGCCTTAGTTAATGTTGGTTTTATTGAAAATATCTACACAAAAATCTAAAAAATTTGAAAATCTGGCCAGTTTCAAGAAATTGTGTACACAAGTGCGTTAAAAATTTATTGCGCTTAAAAGCAGGTTACACTTCTTTAAAGAGGGCTAGCAACTTTAGCGTTTTTAAACGCTTTATATTAGTTTCACTTGTGGCTGGCTGGCTATCTGGCTGGCTATCTGGCTGGCTATCTGGCTGGCTATCTGGCTGGCTGGCTGCGTAACTCCACTAAGCTCTTGAAAGCTTTCGCAGCCAAAGATAGATGGCGACAGCAACGTGTGTAGTTTCAGCAATGTCCGCTATTGATAACACGACACCACATTTTTAAAATAAACTATTTTAAATATAACTAAAGTTTAAAGATTTAGAAAAAGAACAAATTGTATTTTTTAAACGCTTTATATTAGTTTCACTTGTGGCTATCTGGCTATCTGGCTGCGTAACACCACTAAGCTCTTGAAAGCTTTCGCAGCCAAAGATAGATGGCGACAGCAACGCGTGTATTTCCAGCAATGTCCGCTTTTGATAACACGACACCACATTTTTAAAATAAACTATTTGAAATATAACTAAAGTTTAAAGATTTAGAAAAAGAACAAATTGTATTTTTTAAACGCTTTATATTAGTTTCACTTGTGGCTATCTGGCTATCTGGCTGCGTAACACCACTAAGCATACGATATATAGAAAACTGTAGAACACTCTAGAAATTTTTAGAACGCTTAATAAAATTCTAGAACATGTCCCTTTGTGCGTTCGCATAGTATTTTGTAGATCCTTCTTGAAAGTTTTTCTAGAAGTTTCTGTTGGCTGGCTGTTTAACACTTTTTGGTTTGCATGCAGGCCTGCCAACTTGTTTTTTTACCGATAATTATCAGTACCTACCTACCTAATTAAAACTAAAAAGTATAAAATAAAATGAATAGTTTAAAAAACTAAAAAAAACGCTTTATAGTAAATCCAACCAAAAAGTAAAAAAATAATGTTTAAAATGTTTAACGATAAAATTGATAGATTCCCTGTCGGAACAACGGGCCGGCAGAGTTGATGGTGTTTAAAGCGTTGGGATGCCAAATGAAGATAATTTCTTGCTAAGTGTAGGTACTCTCAAATGCAGATTTAGTGCATTGACATAGTACAAATTATAATCCTGCATGAAAATTTAGTGTATCTATATGGTAGGAGTTGTATTCCATCATGGAGATTTAGTGCATCAATATAGTGCGAATTATATTCCAGCACGCAGATTGATTGCATCCCAACGCAACACCATCAACTCTGCCGGCCCGTTGTTCCGACAGGGAATCTATCAATTTTATCGTTAAACATTTTAAACATTATTTTTTTACTTTTTGGTTGGATTTACTATAAAGCGTTTTTTTTAGTTTTTTTAAACTATTCATTTTATTTCTTGTTTTGTTTTTTTAAGACAGTGAAAAAATAATGGATGCTGCATGCAGCTTCGAATGAGACAAATTTTTGATGGACGCTGGACGATTTCTGTGAGCAGGGCGTAGCAGAGCCCAGACTGGTGATTGTGTATTTCAATTCGCTGCATCCTGCATCCTGGGTGTACTCCAGGCTGTATCCACCTCTTCCTGCCTTTGGGTATTGGCACCTTTGTAAATGTGGCTTGTAGTTTTTCTAATTATAGAAAGAAATACAATTAAAATAAATGGTTATATTAATCGAGGGGGTAAGTATGTTTAGATTATTCAAATTTTCGTCGTTGTTTTGAGCAACGGCTTTTTAATTCCATTAATTGTAATAAAGAATTTTTTTCAGAAAGTGTTTTAGGAACTTTAAAGCCCATAAACAGGTCTATCAGTTTTGTACGCGCTTAAAACAAGAGTGGGTAGTTATTTTAAGAATATAAAAACGTGAGATATCGGTTCGAGATGGTGTCTGCAAAAGACAATTCAAGCCTGAGTGTTTAATAGGTCAAAACCTAAAAAAAAATTGCATCCCAACCGAGAAGCTAGGATTTGATTCACTATATCCTTGCCTAGTACCATGTTCTTGGTAACTAAAAAAATTATGCTTTGTAGACAAACGCAAAATTAAACCTATATACAAATATATGTTTAAAAATAACTTATTTTGGCTGCATTACACAGATAAAAAAAATATCAATTTGATCTGCGCATATCTGGTCCAAATTGATATTTACATTAAAAATGTCGTTTTGATGTTTAAAAAATGTAAAAAAGATATTTTTAAACGCTTTATATTAGTTTCACTTGTGGCTGGCTGGCTGGCTATCTGGCTATCTGGCTGCGTAACTCCACTAAGCTCTTGAAAGCTTTCGCAGCCAAAGATAGATGGCGACAGCAACGTGTGTAGTTCCAGCAATGTCCGCTATTGATAACACGACACCACATTTTTAAAATAAACTATTTGAAATATAACTAAAGTTTAAAGATTTAGAAAAGGAACAAATTGTATATTTTAAACGCTTTATATTAGTTTCACTTGTGGCTATCTGACTATCTGGCTGCGTAACACCACTAAGCATACGATATATAGAACACTGTAGAACACTCTAGAATTTTTAGAACGCTTAATAAAATTCTAGAACATGTCCCTTTGTGCGTTCGCATAGTATTTTGTAGATCCTTCTTGAAAGTTTTTCTAGAAGTTTCTGTTGGCTGGCTGTTTAACACTTTTTGGTTTGCATGCAGGCCTGCCAACTTGTTTTTTTTAAACGCTTTATATAAGTTTCACTTGTGGCTGGCTGGCTATCTGGCTATCTGGCTGCGTAACTCCACTAAGCTCTTGAAAGCTTTCGCAGCCAAAGATAGATGGCGACAGCAACGTGTGTAGTTTCAGCAATGTCCGCTATTGATAACACGACACCACATTTTTAAAATAAACTATTTGAAATATAACTAAAGTTTAAAGATTTAGAAAAAGAACAAATTGTATTTTTTAAACGCTTTAATTAGTTTTACTTGTGGCTATCTGGCTATCTGGCTGGCTGGCTAGCTGGCTGCCACTAAGCTCTTGAAAGCTTTCGCAGCCAAAGATAGATGGCGACAGCAACGTGTGTAGTTCCAGCAATGTCCGCTATTGAAAACACGACACCACATTTTTAAAATAAACTATTTGAAATATAACTAAAGTTTAAAGATTTAGAAAAAGAACAAATTGTATTTTATTTTTTTTTAAAAGAACCGTAAATTACTCTCGTTAATACTTTTGTGCATTATAAAGGTAATACATAATAAATTATAAAAAAAATTAAAATAAAATGAATAGTTTAAAAAAACTAAAAAAAACGCTTTATAGTAAATCCAACCAAAAAGTAAAAAAATAATGTTTAAAATGTTTAACGATAAAATTGATAGATTCCCTGTCGGAACAACGGGCCGGCAGAGTTGATGGTGTTTAAAGCGTTGGGATGCAATAAATCTGCGTGCTGGAATATAACTCGCACTATATTGATGCACTAAATCTCCATGATGGAATACAACTCCCACCATATAGATACACTAAATTTACATGCAGGTTTATAATTTCTACTATGTCAATGCACTAAATCTGCATTTTAGAGTACACGTAGCAAGAAATTATCTTCATTTGGCATCCCAACGCTTTAAACACCATCAACTCTGCCGGCCCGTTGTTCCGACAGGGAATCTATCAATTTTATCGTTAAACATTTTAAACATTATTTTTTTACTTTTTGGTTGGATTTACTATAAAGCGTTTTTTTTAGTTTTTTTAAACTATTCATTTTATTTCATATCAGTTTGATATGTTCACCATGTAAAATTAATATTTTTGACATATCTGGTCCAAAATGATATGATTTCATATAAATTTTTTTTCTGTGTAGTAGAAACCTTTTTCACACTTAAAAATAGTGCAACCGGAAGTTTCATTTTAAAGAACTCTCTGGGCACCAGTGAAGTTTGAATGTGGAAATGAAAACAATTGCAAACTCTGCCGAACCTGTGCAACATATTTCCGAAAATTTATATATTTAGCAATTGACTGCTAACTTAGACCTAAACAAAAAAACTAACAATAAGGTATTAAATGCTGTAAAAAAATAAAAAAGATTACATGTTCGATTTTAGGTAATTGTAAATTTTACACGGTAAATAACTCAAAGTTACCTCAAACGACAGGATATCAGACAAGATATTGTAATTATTACAAAGAACACGAAAAGGTTTATGATGAGCATAGTTAGACTTACATATTGGTAAGCGCAAAGGTCGAATTGTGCGTGTAAATCTTGAAGGAACTGTAAGATCAATATACGAAAGCTGAGTTTGAGAATCGATTGAACCAAGAAGAAGCTTATGAACAAACATAATGCCATTACAAATTCGTCGATGATAAAGAGAAGGCATGTCAATTAATTGTAGCCTTCTTCGGTAAGGTGGCAAAAATCTACCAGAGTCCCAATTTAAATTACGCAGTGCAAAATTTAAAAATTGCTTTTGAACAGATTCAATAATAACCTGTTGTTCGATGTACTGTGGGCTCCAAACACAAGAACAATGCTCCAAAATCGGACGCACTAACGATACATACAGAGTCTTGGTCGTGTACGGGTCATCAAATTCTTTGGACCATCGTTTTATAAAGGCTAAAACACCCTTGGCCTTGTTTACCATGGCAGCAATATGATTATTGAAACACAATTTGTGATCAAAGAGAACCCCAAGGTCATTTGTCACAGAAATTCGATCAAGGGTATGAGTTCCAAGGGAATATGAGACAAGATGCGGAGAGGTACGGTGAAATGTCATAACTTTACATTTTGTATGGTTCAAAAAAAGAAGATTATTTTGGCACCAATTCTGGAATTCATCAAGGTCAAGCTGAAATCACGTGTGCAGGTACCAATCAGAATAGGATAAGCAGAATTTAACATCGAAGGAAGGTCGTTTATAAAAAGTATGAAAAGTAATGGACCCAGGTGGCTCCCTTGTGGAACACCAGAAGTAACATTGACAACATCTGAGAACACATTGTTAAACAAAACACGTTGTGTACGGTTTGACAAATTAGACGCAATCCAATTTAAAACATTTGTAGGAAATCCTAACTGCGAAAGCTTAAGCAGAAGAAGGGAATGGTTTACAGAATCAAAAGCCTTGCTAAAGTCGGTGAAAATTACGTCGGTTTGCAAACGGCTCTGAAAACCTCGATTGATGATAGATGAGAACTCCAAAAGATTAGTCGTCGTTGACCGATGCTTAACCCTTTCATCCCCAACTTTTTCCCTGTATAATTAAAATTTTTTTTTTTTATTCTATTCGTTTTTTATTGGCCTTAGAAGTATTTGAGCAAAAATTTTAAAGTGCCACGCCCACTAGTTTTGGCGCTAGTGGGCGTTACTTGTTGTATGGACATTTGTTTAAAATTGAAAATAAATATTATTTAACTTTACCATAATTTAGCTAAATTATTGACTAACAATATTGTATATTTACTTTTACCCTTTTTATAGTAATTTTATAGAATAATCACTCATTTTAAAAAGTCTTAGCTGTCAAAAATCAGTTTTTCCCCGACGCACGTTCAGCTTTTTGAAAATATTTCCGTCAACTGATTTCAAAACTAAAATGTTATTGTTTATACTTTGAGTTAACACATAAAAGTAGCGTAAAATCGAAGAATGAGCAGACTATAATAGAAGAAACGATTACCGTTTGCCGTTAAACATTTGAAATTGCTCACAGGCAACGCTGGGGACGAAAGGGTTAAAGAAACCATGCTGAGATGGAGATATCAGGCTGCTGCAGAGGTGTTGCAGTTGGAGCGTGATCAGGTGTTCGAGAAGTGTGGGAATAGCCGAAAGCTTTGCAATGCCTCGGTAATTTTCAATGTCCGACCTTGAACCTTTTTTGTGAAGAGGAATAATGTAGGACTCATTCCAAATCACTGCGGCAAATGAATTGTCAATTGAAGACAGCCCATCCAAAACATCACATTCCGTGAAAGATGCCAGAAAAATATTGTTGGCATGAGGTAGATTATAAGGGTACGGACAATGGGGAACATAGGGTTGTGTAGAGTAAGTTGACTGGAAGAAAGAAGCAAATAAGTTAGATATACCAAGATTGGAAGATTCAGCACTATTACGATAACGGAGGGAAGAAGGAAATGCGTTAGATTTACGTTTGAAGTTCACAAATGAATAAAATAGCTTAGGATCAGTGCGGAAGTTTTCCTTGCACTGACAAAGATAGTTTGAGTAGCATTGACTATTCGTGGTAAGGAATTGGAAGCGGGTGGAGGAATGTTGAGCAAAGTCAAACAAAGTCCCGGATTTTTGGTATTTTTTAAAAAGTCTGGATTTCTTATTTTTTAAATAAGAAAGATTTCTAGTAAACCACGGAGGCTTAGAAGTTGGAGAAATTATAACTTCGGGGATAAATGGGCGGAGAGAATAGAACCATAGAAAGCATGAACAGCAGAATCAATATTCTGAAGTGTGTATAAAAATGACCAGTCGATCCCCGAAAGATGCAAATTAAGACCGTTAAAATCAGTTTTTCTGAAACATTTTGTAGGACACGCAGTTACTGAATCGGAACTTGGGCTAGAAAACTCAACAGAAATAGATAGGGTTGGGTGATAAGGATCTTCCGGAAGGGATATAGGATTAGCTCTCGACACAGTTGCAAGCGAAGAATCGCTTACAAAAATCAGGTCAAGAAGTCTGTCACGGCAGTTTTTAACGGAGTTGATTTGGACTAGCGAAACATCGGTTATCCCATCGATAAAATCATGAGTACTGTTAGGTAACAAAGAGTTTGAATCATCGCAAGGGATCCAAGAAACGAGTGGAAGGTTAAAGTCACCCATTACAATGAGGCTGTCAGCGCAACCTAAGGCTGACATCACAAGTTGAACTGCAGAAAGGTGGCTTGAGTAAAACGTTAATATCAGAACTAGGAGGGATGTAGGAGCAAGTTAGAAAAATAAAAGCAGTACCGACGCGGACTTTCACTGCAATAAATTCAATTCCATCATTGTTGACGTAGGGAAACAACTCAGAGGAAAAATCGTTATTAACTGCAATAAGCACCCCACCTGCAAAAGAAGGATGGTCCCATCTGTAAGTGGTGAACTAATGAATAAAAATTTCATGATCGGAGACGGAAGAATTAAGCCAGGTTTCGGTTAAAGCGATAGCATCAAAGTCAAAGGCAGCCCTGTTAGTATGAATTTGACGGAGTTTACCCAAAAGACTGCGTACGTTTTGATAGTGGATGGAGAATATGTTATTTAGTTTTTTGGACCGGTAATTTTGGAGCTCGGGTTAGAATCTTTTTGCAAAAATTCATGAACTATAGTATGTTCAGGCCATAGTGTAGGTTCAAGAGCTCGAGATAGTAGAGAAGCAGAAATTTTTCGCGCATGGTTAAAATTAAATTTAGTCACAATAAAATTATCGGGAGGAAGTTCAAGTTTAAAACATAAATGTTTTTTGACGGCATCGGGTGTAGCATCCGGAACGAGACGGGACACGAAAATAGTTCTGCGAGGACTGACAGCCCTTATTAGTGATCCAGAAGACCGGGAGGGAGGCGGTACTCCTCTAAGAGGTGGAATCACAAGTGCAGAGGCAGAGGTACTTGCAGCGGCGTCAGCTTGACGAGTATCCAGTTGGCCGGAACCAGACGAAACGCCAGTCTGTCGCCGTACGCTAGCAGAAGAACCAGCAGCAGCAGGAGGAACAGGAGCTCCTGTTTTTGGCGCATCACTTAAGATGGGTTCAACGTGGAGGGCAGCAGCAGGTTCGGTTAAATCATCGGCAGGTTCAACTTGGAGGGCAGCAGCAGGTTCAGGTAAACCATCGGCATCCAGCCGATTAAATGAAGGTCCAGGGACAGTGGGTTGAGGTTGATGAGTGGCAGTTACGGCAACGGGCGTAATGGTGGAGTTAGACGCCACGTTGGTTTCTGTTGGTGATTCGCTTAGCAGTTTCAACCCAAGAAACCACGACTCAACAGACAGGAATTCATCACTAAGGGCTGCGAACTGTTTTCGAACCCTCTGGAAACCATTCCGCGTTTCCCTCATAAAGGAGCGCATTTGGGATTCAATTCATCGGCATGCATCACACAATCAGGTGAATCCAGAATTTTTGGATATAAGATCGGCAATACGACCATTTTGGCCACCTCCACCACATTTAACGTGCAAGCAGTTGTCGCAAAGCCAACACAATAGGGTTGTGTCACAGGCAATTGTGCCACCAAAATCGGATTTCTTAGCAGAGCATCTTAAACTCATTTTGGCAGACAGTTCAGCCACTTTGTGGGCAGAGTGCAGACCAGACTAAGAGCGATAGATAAGAGAGCAAGTAGCGAAGAGCAGCGCAATCACAGCAAGCAACAGGTCCAGCGGCGGTGAGTCCCACGATGTGATGAGCACAGCATAGACGAAAAGAGAGCAGGTGCCGGTGGAATTGGTGCCCGGCGAGTACAAGCGCAAGAAGTTCCGTTACGTTGCGACAAGTGGATGAGCTGAAATGCATTTTTACGAAAAATTGGAAACAGAAAATGAATTTGTTGGAATAGTGCAGCAGGTAAATGACACTTAAATGCGTCAGGTAAATTATGTTCGGCTAAAAAATATTGGAGTTTCTGAAAAAATTCAGTCTTTTAATGTTGAAAGCATTGAAACAATGCATAATATGGAAATTCCTGAAAAAGGGAATTATGAAGTCGACGAAATAAAAAAAAATTTAGATTATGCAAGAAACAATAAGAGCTCTCCTTAAATTTAAAACGCATGAGTTAAAAGAGCTGCACTGCTCTAAAAATAAAATCAACAATTTGAACGCCTTTATTTGATGAAATGAAACTCAAGCCCGAAATTTTATACCTCCCAAAGGCCGACAGTCTAGTTGATCTTATTGACCATGGATATGGTAAAGAATACGAATCTTGCCCATCTTGCGACTGGAATGATGGCTTTATGGTTTGCGGGCTTTGTTCCGATTTTAGGGCCATAGTACCCATTGCCTTTATTTGCAGCAAAAATTAAGGCAAAGTGGTTGCTGGTTTGATTGAAAGGGCACTTGAGCTATTGCCCATGCGCAAAAGTTTTGAAATGACTTTTATCGGACTGCACGAGCCGACTTAATATTTGATAATACACACTTGTTCGTTAATCTCAAAAGGAACTTGGTCAATCATGACTATAAAGTTGGAAGTTAAACCGTGTCCTGGAGTGTTTTTGAATAGTTATGTTGCGATGAGCAGTTTCAGTTCAGTTCAGTTTCAGTTCAGTTCAGTTTCAGTACAACTTCAAATATTCTCTAAAAAAGTTGCTACAGGAATTAAAATTACCGAAAATAGTAAAATAAAAAGCTTGGAAAAACTAAGTGAGGGTTTGGATTTATTTAAAGGCATGGTGGTGTAATGTTTTGTTATCACAAATGGGCAAGTGCATGTGGAGGGGGGGTGGTGTAATGGTTTGTTATCACAGGTGGGGAAGCAGTGCGTCGGCGTAGCTGTTTGTCACAAGTTTCGAGTTTTGGATCATTAAATTCAAATTGAAAATCACTATCGTTGTCGTCATCATTGTCTGTGTCATCGACACAGATAAAGCGGCTGTAGATATACGTTTTGTACACTGCAAATAAAACACGGATTATTGGAAGTGAGTTTTTGTTTTTTATTTTTTATCCTCTATCATTGCATATTGGTTATATGTACCTATATATTTTTCATTTTATGTATATGTATGTTAATATTACAAATCGTACGTTGCAACATTTTCAGATTATATATCTTATATATAAAAAGAAGTGTACATTTTGATTGTCACTCCATAACTGCAGAACAGCTCGACCGATTGCCATATAATTTTTAGGGAAGGTGTAGGGAGGAGTGATGATTGTTATTTTTTTTTTAAAATCCAAAATTGGTCCAGCCATTCGCGGTTTAAAAATAAATTGAATTTTTGTCATTTTGATTTTGGTTTAAAATAAAAGTTGGTTCACAGATTGCGATTAAAGTCATAACTTTACCAACCTTCCAAAAAATTCGCTTCGAATCGCAGAATATTGCTAAAACGCATTAAGACCATCCACTGCTGAAGAACTCGCGGTTTCAATTTTTTTTTGTCATCATTGATATTAAAAGTAAAGGATCAATGTGGACCGTCCTCTGCTGAAGAATACGCGGCTTCAATTTTTTTTTGTCATCATTGCGCCCACGAGAAGACACCTTTATTATGCGATGTGGCAAACTTTTCCACCAATACGCTGTTGACATGTTCCCGACCAGGCGGCTTTTATAAGGACGAACATTAACGTGTAGAATGAATAAAATATTTATTATTTTAAAAATAAAAAATAAAAAAAAAAAAAAATTTTTGACATGTATGCGAAAATTGAAACAGAACGACTTAAATACCTTCGATTCAATCAAGCCAAATTGCGATCGGAAGAATACATACACTTGCGAGATGCAATACTGAATGATGGCAATGTTAATAATATCGGACGCCACATGCACGAATATACGCAAGATGCAATGTCATACGTTCGCAAATATGGTCGTCCCGACCTATTCATAACATTCACATGCAATCTACAGTGGGCTGACATAAAAAACAATTTATTTGATGGTCAGAATCCAACAGATCGACACGATATAACAGCATGGTATTTCGACAGAAAGTAAAAGCACTGATGGAATTGATTTTCAAATTGCGAATTTTTGGAGAGGTGCGTTGCTGGATGTATTCTATTGAATGGCAAACGAGAGGGCTGCCACACGCGCACATTTTGATATGGCTGGTTCGTAAAATAATGCCCGATCACATTGATAACATTATAACAGCTAAAATTCCCGATGAAATCAGCGATCCAGAATTATTCGAAGTTGTCAAAAATATGATCCATGGCCCTTTCGGTCAAATTAATATGAATTTACCATGCATGATCGATGGAAAATGTTCAAAAGGTTACCCACGAGCATTAAGTTCGGATACAATTACAGGTGATGACGGATACCCGTTGTACCGACGTCGGTCACCGGATGATAATGGCCATACAACAACAATTAAAATACGTAATCAAGACATTGATGTTGATAATCGTTGGATTGTGCCTTATTCTCCACTATTGTCAAAAGTATTTCAGGCTCACATAAATGTTGAGTACTGTAATTCTGTGAAGTCGATTAAATACATTTGCAAATATGTGAATAAAGGCAGTGATATGGCTGTTTTTGGAGTAGCTGGTGATAATAGCAATAATGAAATCGTTCAATATCAAATGGGGCGCTACATTAGCACTAGTGAAGCTCTTTGGAGAATTTTTTCATTTCCAATTCACGAGCGGTATCCTGCTGTTGTTAATTTGGCTGTTCATCTTGAAAATGGACAGCTTGTGTATTTTATCGATGCATATGTACAGCAGAGAGCAGCACACCCACCAGCAACAACATTAACTGCATTCTTTCAATTGTGCGAAAACGTTGAATTTGCCAGAATGTTGCTGTATTCAGATGTTACGCATTATTTCACTTGGACTGCAAAGAAATGGCAATGACGTAAACAAGGAACCCCTGTTGATGGCCATCCGGGTGGCCAATGCAGAATGTTATTATTTGCGGTTGTTGTTAGTATATGTTGTGGGACCACGTTCATTTCAACATTTGCGAACAGTAAATGATCATTTATGTGTGACGTATCGTGAAGCATGTAAGCAATTGGGTTTGCTTGAAAATGATGCGCATTGGGATTTAACGCTTCACGATGCATCGATAGCTTATATATATTATATTGTGAGGAGTTGGAAATCCTCACAAGGGGCAGCGTAGGAGATGCGCTTGGCAACAACGAAGGAGGTGTACCGTTGTAGGGCGCCTAGCAACAGCCACGGACACGGTGAAGAGGAGACACCGTGAAATAACGGGACTTCGATGGACCTTGGACCCGGTGGCGTGATGTCGGCGGACTTTGGACCCCGTGGCGTGACCGCAGTGGACATTGGACCCAAGGGCAGAGACAGCGAGGCTAACGGGACACGGAATGCCTATATAAGGCGGAGGCGCGCTGCAAGCAAGACAGTCAAGTGCGAGAGTCAAAGCGAGTGCGGGTACGCGAGTCAGTCGGCGAAGGACACGAGCGTGCAAGGACTACGATCAAGGATACCGGCGAAGGATCCCGGATCAATGATCAGCAAACGAATAGGGAGTGCGAGTGTTGACAAGGAAGTGAAGTGTGTGATCCGGCGAATGTCCTGGCGTGTAACCTGGCGTTAACCTGGCGTTTAACCTGGCGTTTGATCTTGGCGTACAAAACCGAGAATCTAACCAGGCGTTAACCGGGCGTTAACCAGGCGTCTAACCGGGCGTTAACCGGGCAATCGCCAGACGTGCAACAAAACCCACACCAACAGCATCCCTAAACCGTCCACCCGGCGGATGGTCAAAGGTGCTGTCGCAGGAGCAACCCAAGGACGGCACCGAGGAGGAACACCGCGCAACAGGCGGACCAACAGAATCAAATATTGAATTGTGAAATACGAAGAATAAAAGTGAAGTAATATACCCGAAGTTATATGTGTTTACATTTGGTCAAGGGCGGTCACGTTATACAAATTTGGTGGGACGAACCTACAAAATACTGAGCTAGCCGCACAACTCTGTCGCGAGCGGAACGTACGAAATCAGTTCGTTACATCTTAAAATGGTAGCCTTCCAGGTAAGGTCTTAGTTTTCTTATGGCCCATACTATTGCTAAACACTCTTTTTCCGTTGCAGAGTAATTCTTTTCGGCTCCATTGAGAGTCCTGCTGAAGTATGAGATTACCCTCTCGCCTTTTTCTGAATGCTGCGTGAGGATAGCACCGAGGCCATAATCGCTGGCGTCCGTCTGCAGGATAAATGTCTTGGAGAAATCCGGGCACGCCAAGATCGGGTCTGCCACTAATTTTTCCTTGACGGCCTCAAAGGCCTGCTGGTGTGTCTCGTTCCATTCCCACTTTGTTTTATTCCGCAGCAGCTCGTTCAGTGGTTGGACCAGCGTGGCGAAGTCTGGCACGAACCGCCTGTACCAGGAAGCGACTCCTAGGTACTGCCGAAGCTCCTTTACATTTGCTGGCGGCTTAAGTTCGGCTATCGCCGATACCTTCTCTGGATCTGTCCCGATGCCCTGGTCTGTGATGCGGTGTCCCAAGTATTGCAATTCCCTTCGAAAAAACTGGCATTTATCTACGTTTAATTTCAGATTTGCCGCCCTTAGTCTCCTGAACACCTCCTTCAAGTTCATCATGTGCTCCTCCAGCGTTCTCCCGATAACTATTATATCGTCCTGATAAGCGAAGGCATGCGGCATCATCTCGGGGCCTATGACTCGATCAAGCGCTCTTTGGAATGTGGCTGAGGCTGAATGTAGCCCAAACGGCATTACTTTCCATTGAAACAGGCCCTTTCCTGGCACTGTGAACGCCGTGTACTGTCTGCTGTCTGCTTCCAATGGGATCTGCGAATACCCGTCCTTTAAGTCCAGGCTACTTATGTACTTTGCCTCCTTCAACTGATCTAGTATGTAGTTAATCATTGGCATCGGGTATGCATCCTTCACGGATTTGGCGTTTATTTGCCTGAAGTCCACACATAGTCTCCATTTGCCCGTCTTCTTCTTCACCATGACGATTGGTGAGCTGTACGGGCTGTTGGATGGTTCTATGCAGCCCTTTTGAAGGAGTTCGTCCACTTTTCCGTTGATCTCATCTTGCATCCTTGGGTTCTTGGGGTAGTAACGTTGTTTAATTGGGCGATCGTCGCTCATTTTTATGATGTGAACTGCCACGTTTGATGTTCCTTGCACCCCTTCCATGCAACCCAACTCGGTTTTCAGGAACTCCTCTATGTCCTTTTCCTCGAATGTGTGCTTGACCACCGCCACAGACAGCTTTTCTTCTAGCCATCCGTAGTGTCTGTCCCTTTCTGGGATTACCACTGTGTGTCCCGCGCACTTAAATTCGGCTCCGGCCCTTGTAAGGAAGTTCCAGCCTAACACCAGTGAGTCGATCACCCCTGGTAGGATCAGCAGGCTTATGGGGAACTGTCTGTTGCCAAATCTGATCTCTATTTCGAGCTGTGCGTGTATACCGCTGCTCCTGCCGTCTGCCAACCTAACTTGCCGTTTTGTCCTAGTAATTCTTCCGCTGTCAGCCAGTCTGTCCGCCAGCTCTTTGCTTATAAAGCTCGCTGTGGCTCCAGTGTCGATTATGGCCTTGTATGTGCGCCCTCCGATCACTACCTCTGCGGACAACTGCTGCTCTTCCTCGATGAACTTGCCGGTTAGTTTGGAGAGACAGTACCTTGCGACCCCTGCTCGCCTCTCTGCGGCTGGGATCGCTGGCCATTTCCCGCTCGTTGGCAGCACTCCATCGTTCTGATGCCGATTTTCCCGCAGATCCAGCAAAACATGATCCGCTGGTTTCGGCACCCCATGGCCCAATGTCCATGTCCGCCGCAGCGGTGGCACGCATGTTCTGGATCGACGACGTGTGTCTGCTCCTGTTGTACTCCTGGTGGTTGGGTTCTCTGGGCCGCGTTAGGTGGTTTCCATGGTTGGTTGGTTGGCTGTCTCCACTGCGTCGCATTTGGGCTTGCCCATTGGGTAGGGCGTGGTGGAACCTGCTCGCTGGACTCCTCACACCATCTGCATGTGGCATTTCCTGGTTTCCGGCTGAACTTGTTCTCCTCGACGAATTCCTCCCTTTCCTTTTCGAGTTCCTCGTATTCGTCTGCCAAAATCATTAGCGTGTCTAGATCCTCAATTTGGTACGTTCTTAGCGCGATTTTAAGGTCGGGCGTACAATTTTCCCTGATCCTGTTCAGCGCTTTTGCTTCTGAGTACCCGAGGGGCCTCATTAGGGTCTGCATGTCTATCATGTAGTCCTTGAAGGGTTCTCGGAATCCTTGTTTCCTTTGTTTTACCTGGTCCGCAAGTTTTCCAAAGTACCCCTTGGGTAGGAAGAACATTTGAAAGCTGTGGATGAACTCTGCCCACGTCTTCCATAATCGATTATTCGATATGAACCATTTTAAGGTGATAACGGACCACATGGCCCTGAAATGGTTGAATAGCATTGAGAGTCCGTCCGGAAGAATTGCGAGGTGGGCGTTGGAGATATGATTTCGAAGTAGCGTACAGGAAGGGCCAGCTGAATGTCGTGGCAGACGCCCTGTCCAGACAGCCCTTACCCGCAACATGCAGGAGAGTGCAGGACAGTGGAGACCCCCAAAGACCCGAGAAGAGGGCATGTAAATGGACAGAGGAGATGAGGGAAAAAGTGTCCAAGAATCCGCAAAAATTCCCGGATTATATCATGGAGGCAGACAAGCTGTACCGACACATTCCACACAGAGCGGGCAGCGAAAACGTTACATCGTGGAAATTGTGTGTACCATCCGGCCTGAGACCGCGAGTCATGGCCGAGAACCACGATTCGCCAACGGCAGGACATGCAGGTAGCCGGAAGACAATCGCGAGGATGGCGGCAAGGTATTATTGGCCAGGAATGCACCGAGACGTAAGGAAATACGTTCAAAACTGCGAAAGCTGCCTGAAATTCAAGCCGAGCCAATTGCAAGCAGCAGGACAAATGCTCACGCAAATTCCCGAGGAGCCGTGGGCCACGGTATGCGCGGACTTTGTGGGACCACTGCCCCGGTCAAAGCATGGTAATGCAATGCTTTTGGTGCTGATCGACAGATTCTCGAAATGGACCGAGATAGTACCGATGCGAAAGGCGACGACGGAGACTTTGCAAAAAGGCATTCGAGAGCGAATAATTGCAAGGTACGGGGTGCCTAAGGTGCTGATAACCGACAACGGGGCTCAATTCACGAGCAGGTCGTTTAAGAAGTTCCTGGAGGGATTAGGTGTGCGGCAACAATTCACTGCCCCGTACACAGCCCAGGAAAATCCCACGGAAAGGGCTAACAGAACCGTGAAAACAATGATCGCGCAATTTGCGGGCGCGGATCAAAGAACGTGGGACGAGAAGTGGCCCGAAATTCAGCTAGCAGTAAATACAAGCGTAACCGAGTCAACAGGTTATTCGCCAGCGTTCGTCACACAAGGAAGAGAACCACGACTGCTAAGTGCACTGTACGACGAACAAACGATCGGGACAGGAAGGCAGACACAATCACCGGCGGAAAATGCAGAAAAGCTGAAGGAGATATTTGAGCTGGTCAGACGGAACATGGAAAAGGCAGCACAGGATCAGGCTCGGTATTACAACCTGCGCAGAAGGCCATGGAAGCCGAGAATAGGTGACATTGTTTGGGCGAAAGAACACCACCTGTCGAAAGCGGTAGAAGGTTTCGCGGCGAAATTGGCACCCAGATATGATGGCCCATATGCGATAATCGGGTTCACATCTCCGGTAATATGCAAATTGAGGCACAAAGGTACGCACAAGGAAAAGACCACGCATATAAGCGAGCTGAAAGCCCAGAAGCCAACTGAGAGCGAGGCTAATTAAGAAAAGGCTAGCGGAGAAAAAAAAAAAAAGAAAAAAAGAAATTACAAAAAAAAAGAGAAATTCAAAAAAAAAAAATTTTTCAAAAAAAAAAAAATTCAAAAAAAAAAAATTATTATTATTAAATTAATTAATGTAGTTAATAATTTAATAAAAAGAAATTATTATTAACTTAATTATTGTAGTTAATAATTATTATGCGGTTTAATTTATTAATTAAATTAAATTTATTAGTAAATTATTACGCGGTTTGAATTCTCTAAAAAAAAGGAGAAAAAGAAAGAAAAGAGAGTCACTAAATCGATTAGAAATACATTACCGTAAAAGCAGCAAGAGCATAAAAATTTCAAACGGTAGAAAGGGAGAAGACGATATGGATATCGTAGATCCCGTTACCAGTATTCGGACCCAACGAATACGGGAGGAAAAGGACACGAGCAAACCGAGGTTTCGTCGAAGACTAGCCGCGAAGCAGTCGGTCTTTTCGAACGAGATGGTCAACCAGGCAACAGCAAGTCAGGTCCGCGCGGTGGAGGAGGGGGTGCGCCAGCATCAACCGGTAGCGAAACGAGGGCGCAGGGACACCGAACCTGTCCTTCAGCTGCTGGCGTCCCCGCTGGTGTCACCATCCCCACCACCCGCGGACACCGATTACGAGTCGACGGAGGAGATCACCGACGTCGAGCTATCGGACGAAGAGTGGATAGGCGGAGATGAGTCGGCCGACGTACAGTCACTGTCGTCGGACTCCGAGTCGTCGGACTCCGAGTCGTCGGTAGACGGACGGGAGACGACCACGCCGTGCCTGTCGGAGGACGAGGCGGACCAGGTGACGGAACGCGAGACAACGGACCGGTGGCAGTGGAAGATGGGCTGGATAGCGCAGCCAGACGGCCAAATCAGGTTCGGCAGCTTCGCCACGGACCCGGAGGACGCGGCAAGGATGGAGGCCGGACGCAAGGAGCTGGTTCGGAGACTGCTGCGGGAACGCGAGGCGCGCCAGAAGTGGCAGCAGCGGCTGGCGGCAGCCAAAGCAGAGGAGGAACGGCTGTGGGCACCCGTGCCTTGGGTGACCACCGAACCAACGCCACCGCCTCAGGAACTCGCGCCGCCACTGCCCCGGGGACCACCGCCACGCACTCCCCCACCACCGCCGCCACCATCGCTACCGCCGTCACCATCACGCGCTCCACCGCTGCGCACGTCTACACCGATCCCGCCTCCACCGGAAGGACGACCGGTCGCGGGACTGGCGGACGAGGTAGGGGAAAGTCGGGTAAAGCGGGCTACCTAACTGTTTTTGGGTTAAAAAAATAAATTCATAAATGAATTAACCGCAAATTTTATTTAAACTTTTAAAATGAAGCCTGGGGAACATAATACTGAACCGCTTTGGTCAAAAAATGTTTTCTAAGTATTTTCAAAAAGTTCCAAGTAGCCCGCTTTACCCGACTGGTCGGGTAAAACGGGCTACCTGTCCTAAATCGTACGGAAACGTATTTGTTGCGGAACATGTCTACTAATTCTGGTTTTTTAGTGAATTCTAATTACAAATACATACAAAACGTTTTATTTTTGTCGGCGATATCCATTACTTTCCTTTAAGTTTTTTAGCACGCGTTTTGGATGTTTTCGAAGAGGTTTTCGATTTCTTCGAAAGTGTCTCGATTTGTTTTTGTCTTTTTGCCATTGCCTCTTCTTCCTTTTTCTTCCTTTTTTCTTCTAAACATGTATTCAAGAAATGGATATTGATTTGTAATTTGGATGTTGAATTTCTACGTCGAAAACACTGAAAAACGTTGAATTAAAAGTAGCCCGCTTTACCCGACGGAGAACTAGCCCGCTTTACCCAACTCGGACATTATTTATTTAACTCATATTTTTTCGATAACTACGTAACCTTTTTCTGAGGTTAAGCACTTAAAATACGCGTAAGACACTGGAGTAATAGAAAAGTTACTTACTTGGCAGAAAAAGTGAGGCGAAATATGTCAATTTTCAATTACACTTCACCAAAACATCGGTGCTGCGACCTTACATTAAGGGATCAGGGATTACATCAGGGATTTACTTGATAATAAACGTGAAAAACAAAATGTGACCGTCCATAATAACACTCATGGGTTATTAATGAAGAGTTAATTAGCTCGGTTGATAGGTGGCATCACTAGTAATTGAAATATCGAAGGTAGCCCGTTTTACCCGCCGGCCCGTTTTACCCAACTCTCCCCTACAGGTCGACAGGCAACAGGTCATGGTCGAGGGCCAGCGGTGGCATCAACAAACAGTCACGTGGAGATGGCGCGCGACGGACGGCGAGGTGGCCCCACCCGGCGGATGGGTAGAGGTCGCGACGGCAGCCAAGCGGAACGCGGAGGTCGACGAGGAGCTGGAGAAGGGGCCGTGGGAGTGGCCAGCCCCGAAATTCAGCAGGCATGCGTCATGTCCCGAGGCCAGGGAGCCCCCCGAGAGGCCGGCGCTATAGCGGCAGCTCTCCCTGCCCGAGGGTAGCAGATGGGTGGACGTCGCGCCAGCCGAGTGGCCGAAGGAGGTGGCGACGATAGCCAGGAGACGGTCGAGATGGTCGAAGGTGGTACATGCCGCATGCCGAAAATACCGCGTTCGGGCGGTTGACGGCAGGGTATGGGTTCGGCGGGAGGAATAGCCGCGTGGACGACACACGCACACGTACACGGCGACAGGTACACACTCACGCACTCAAATAAACACAAAAAAAAAAAATAAAAATGGCAACTTGAACTTGGTACTAGTTTCAAGGGCACAGGGTCGATGACCGCAGCGAGAGCACGGGTCGACAGGGATGGCGGATCGCGCGCGAGGCATGAAGAGAGGGGCGCGGGGAAACGACCGCTGCAGGGCGCGCGGGCCGACGACGCGCACGGAGGAACACAGGTGCAGCCTAGGGGGCGCATCATGATTACAGATGTTGAGGCTAGAGGGGAGGGGCATGAGCTGCAAGCAAAAACAAAATGGTAGGGTTATTGGCAAGAAAGAAGACAAGAAAACTTACCATGAAAAGCAGATTTTGCCGGCACCGCCATGATGAAGAAAATTTAGGTATGAGTCGGTCACGATAGGCCGCCTCACGAGAGGAAGCGATAGCGAGGAGGATCGATAGTGTTATCGATCGTGTACGTGAAGGGGCACACTACACCAAGTGGCAGCACTGGCACTATCACATACCGCGATTAGTCAAACAGATAATTGCGAGAGAGTTGCCAGATGGCCAGAGGAGTGCCCAACACTGGCCAAACAGAAGTTTGGCGGGAACTGATGGAATTCAAGTTTGGCGGGAATTCAAACAGAGAAGTCAGACGAGCAGGATGGGGCCCGACGGGAACGCGTTTTGTTCGTTTCCGAAGAAAGGGGGAGATGTGAGGAGTTGATAATCCTCACAAGGGGCAGCGTAGGAGATGCGCTTGGCAACAACGAAGGAGGTGTACCGTTGTAGGGCGCCTAGCAACAGCCACGGACACGGTGAAGAGGAGACACCGTGAAATAACGGGACTTCGATGGACCTTGGACCCGGTGGCGTGATGTCGGCGGACTTTGGACCCCGTGGCGTGACCGCAGTGGACATTGGACCCAAGGGCAGAGACAGCGAGGCTAACGGGACACGGAATGCCTATATAAGGCGGAGGCGCGCTGCAAGCAAGACAGTCAAGTGCGGATAGGGAGTGCGAGTGTTGACAAGGAAGTGAAGTGTGTGATCCGGCAAATGTCCTGGCGTGTAACCTGGCGTTAACCTGGCGTTTAACCTGGCGTTTGATCTTGGCGTACAAAACCGAGAATCTAACCAGGCGTTAACCGGGCGTTAACCAGGCGTCTAACCGGGCGTTAACCGGGCAATCGCCAGACGTGCAACAAAACCCACACCAACAGCATCCCTAAACCGTCCACCCGGCGGATGGTCAAAGGTGTTGTCGCAGGAGCAACCCAAGGACGGCACCGAGGAGGAACACCGCGCAACAGGCGGACCAACCGAATCAATTATTGAATTGTGAAATACGAAGAATAAAAGTGAAGTAATATACCCGAAGTTATATGTGTTTACATTTGGTCAAGGGCGGTCACGTTATACAAATTTGGTGGGACGAACCTACAAAATACTGAGCTAGCCGCACAACTCTGTCGCGAGCGGAACGTACGAAATCAGTTCGTTACAATGTATATAGCTTATATATATATATATTATTATATTCCAAAATCATATCAACATGTTTTCCATCAAATCCACTTGAATTGTGATAGCGATTGAAGATATGTGCCTTACGATTGCAAATAAAGCATTGGGGCAATTAGGTTTGTCATCACCCAATCGTCCAATGCATGATTTATTTGATCGGGAACTGCAACGTGAACAAGAGTATGAACCCAATGAATTGCGAACATTTGTAAATTTGAACGTTCTCAAATTAAATGACCATCAAAAACAAGTCTATGATACCATCATGCAAGCTGTACAAAATGAAGTCGATGAATTATATTTTTTGGATGCGCCTGGTGGTACGGGAAAAACATTTGTGATATCACTGATTTTGGCAGCCATTCGATCGGAACGAAAAATTGCGTTGGCACTTGCTTCTTCGGGAATCGCTGCTACTCTATTGGATGGTGGACGAACAGCACACTCTGCATTAAAATTGCCGTTGAATGTGCAGGTGAGCTTATATTTATCGGTTACTTAATAACATAATTTAATAGATATTAATTAAAATGTAATTATTCTCAAATTAACAGGTGATTGAATATCCCACGTGCAATATTTCAAGAAATTCTGCGATGGCAAAAGTTTTGCAACAAGCAGCAATTATTCTATTGGATGAATGTACAATGACGCATACAAAATCGCTGGAAGCATTACACCGTACAATGCAAGATCTACGTCAGAATCAAAAAATATTTGGTGGAGCATTGATATTATTGTCAGGCGATTTTCGTCAAATATTGCCTGTGGTTCCAAGATCAACACCGGCGGATGAGATCTAGGCATGTTTAAAGTCGGCGACATGTGCAAAATTGAGATTAAACATAAACATGCGCGTTCAATTACACAACGACAGATCGGTTCTCGAAGCAATTGTAAGAAATTGGAAATGGCAAAGTTCGAGTCGATAATACAAATGGATTGATTATATTGCCTAACAATTTTTGTACCTTTATCCAATCAACAGAAGAGTTGATTGAAAGTGTGTTTCCAAATATTGTTTAAAATTACAGGAATCATAATTGGTTGAGAGAACGCGCAATACTGGCACCAAAAAATGTACGCGTCAATGAAATCAATTATCAGATTCAAGAAAAATTGCCAGGTGCTGTAACATCATATAAATCTGTTGATAGCGCAATGAATGCAGATGATGCAGTGAATTATCCAGTTGAATTTTTGAATTCATTGGAACCACCTGGTATGCCACCGCATTGTTTGAATTTAAAGGTTGGCTCATCAATTATTTTACTGCGGAATTTAAATCCCTAAAACTGTGCAATGGCACAAGATTGACAGTAAAAAAATTGATGCCGAATTTAATTGAAACAACAATATTGACCGGAACAGCAAAAGGTGAAATTATGCTCATACCACGTATTCCACTGATTCCAACAGACATGCCATTTGAAATTCCCAGTGCGTCTGTCATTTGCCATGTCCATCAATAAGGCGCAAGGACAAACGCTTCAAACATGCGGATTAAATTTGGGGGAGCCTTGCTTTTCACATGGACAGCTATACGTGGAGAGTTGGAACTCCAAATTGTTTGTTTGTGCTCGCCCCAAATGGGAAAACGAAAAATGTTGTATATCCAAATGTTTTGGATTAACATTAACAATTTTAAAATACAATGCAAGAAGACTTGATTTAAATTTTCTGATAATGTATTCCTGCTTCTTCGGGAATCGCTGTTCCCAAATTAAATTTGTGATATCACTGATTTTGGCAGCCATTCGATCGGAACGAGAATTGCATTGGCACTTGCTTCTTCCGGAATCGCTGTTCCCAAATTAAATGACCATTAAATGTCCAATCGTCCAATGCATGATTTATTTGATCGAGAACTGCAACGTGAACAAAAGTATGATCCCAATGAACTGCGAACATTTGTGAACTTGAATGTTCCCAAAGTAAATCACCATCAAAAACATGTCTATGATACCATCATGCAAGCTGTACAAAAGATTCTAACCCGAGCTCCAAAATTACCGGTCCAAAAAACTAAATAACATATTCTCCATCCACTATCAAAACGTACGCAGTCTTTTGGGTAAACTCCGTCAAAGTCATACTAACAGTGCTGCCTTTGACTTTGATGCTATCGCTTTAACCGAAACCTGGCTTAATTCTTCCGTCTCCGATCATGAAATTTTTATTCATAAGTTCACCACTTACAGAAGGGACCATCGTTCTTTTGCAGGTGGGGTGCTTATTGCACTTAATAACGATTTTTCCTCTGAGTTGTTTCCCTATGTCAACAATGATGGAATTGAATTTATTGCAGTGAAAGTCCGCGTCGGTACTGCTTTTATTTTTCTAACTTGCTCCTACATCCCTCCTAGTTCTGATATTAACGTTAACTTAAGCCACCTTTCTGCAATTCAACTTGTGATGTCAGCCTTAGGTTGCGCTGACAGCCTCATTGTAATGGGTGACTTTAACCTTCCACTCGTTTCTTGGATCCCTTGCGATGATTCAAACTCTTTGTTACCTAACAGTACTCATGATTTTATCGATGGGATAACCGATGTTTCGCTAGTCCAAATCAACTCCGTTAAAAACTGCCGTGACAGACTTCTTGACCTGATTTTTGTAAGCGATTCTTCGCTTGCAACTGTGTCGAGAGCTAATCCGATATCCCTTCCGGAAGATCCTTATCACCCAACCCTATCTATTTCTGTTGAGTTTTCTAGCCCAAGTTCCGATTCAGTAACTGCGCGGCCTACAAAATGTTTCAGAAAAACTGATTTTAATGGTCTTAACTTGCAATGGGATCGACTGGTCATTTTTATACACAATTCAGTATATTGATTCTGCTGTTCATGCTTTCTATAATTCTATTCTCTCCGCCCTGGATACATTTGTCCCCGAAGTTATAATTTCTCCAACTTCTAAGCCTCCGTGGTTCACTAGAAATCTTTCTTATTTAAAAAATAAGAAATCCAGACTTTTTAAAAAATATCAAAAATCCGGGACTTTGTTTGACTTTGCTCAATATTCCTCCACCCGCTCCCAATTCCTTACTACGAATAGTCAATGTTACTCTAACTATCTTTCTCAGTGCAAGGAAAACTTCCGCACTGATCCTAAGCTATTTTATTCATTTGTGAACTTCAAACGTAAATCTAACGCATTTCCCTCTTCCCTCCGTTATCGTAATAGTGTTGAATCTTCCAATCTTGGTATATCCAACTTATTTGCTTCTTTCTTCCAGTCAACTTACTCTACACAACTTTATGTTCCCCGTTGTCCGTACCCTTATAATCTACCTCATGCCAACAATATTTTTCTGGCATCTTTCACGGAATGTGATGTTTTGGATGGGCTGTCTTCAATTGACAACTCATTTGCCGCAGGTCCCGATAAGGTTCCAAGCTGCATCTTGAAACAATGTTCCCAAAATCTTGCACGTCCTATCACACATTTATTTAACTTATCTGTGAACCAATCCTGCATGCCACTGATTTGGAATGAATCCTTCATTATTCCTCTTCACAAAAAAGGTTCAAGGTCAGACATTGAAAATTACCGAGGCATTGCAAAGCTTTCGGCTATTCCCAAACTTCTGGAACACCTGATCACGCTCCAACTGCAACACCTCTGCAGCAGCCTGATATCTCCATCTCAGCATGGTTTCTTTAAGCATCGGTCAACGACGACTAATCTTCTGGAGTTCTCATCTATCATCAATCGAGGTTTTCAGAGCCGTTTGCAAACCGACGTAATTTTCACCGACTTTAGCAAGGCTTTTGATTCTGTAAACCATTCCCTTCTTCTGCTTAAGCTTTCGCAGTTAGGATTTCCTACAAATGTTTTAAATTGGATTGCGTCTAATTTGTCAAACCGTACACAACGTGTTTTGTTTAACAATGTGTTCTCAGATGTTGTCAATGTTACTTCTGGTGTTCCACAAGGGAGCCACCTGGGTCCATTACTTTTCATACTTTTTATAAACGACCTTCCTTCGATGTTAAATTCTGCTTATCCTATTCTGATTGGTACCTGCACACGTGATTTCAGCTTGACCTTGATGAATTCCAGAATTGGTGCCAAAATAATCTTCTTTTTTTGAACCATACAAAATGTAAAGTTATGACATTTCACCGTACCTCTCCGCATCTTGTCTCATATTCCCTTGGAACTCATACCCTTGATCGAATTTCTGTGACAAATGACCTTGGGGTTCTCTTTGATCACAAATTGTGTTTCAATAATCATATTGCTGCCATGGTAAACAAGGCCAAGGGTGTTTTAGCCTTTATAAAACGATGGTCCAAAGAATTTGATGACCCGTACACGACCAAGACTCTGTATGTATCGTTAGTGCGTCCGATTTTGGAGCATTGTTCTTGTGTTTGGAGCCCACAGTACATCGAACAACAGGTTATTATTGAATCTGTTCAAAAGCAATTTTTAAATTTTGCACTGCGTAATTTAAATTGGGACTTTGGTAGATTTTTGCCACCTTACCGAAGAAGGCTACAATTAATTGACATGCCTTCTCTTTATCATCGACGAATTTGTAATGGCATTATGTTTGTTCATAAGCTTCTTCTTGGTTCAATCGATTCTCAAACTCAGCTTTCGTATATTGATCTTACAGTTCCTTCAAGATTTACACGCACAATTCGACCTTTGCGCTTACCAATATGTAGGTCTAACTATGCTCAACATGAACCTTTTCGTGTTCTTTGTAATAATTACAATATCTTGTCTGATATCCTGTCGTTTGAGTTAACTTGAAGTTCTTTACCGTGTAAAATTTACAATTACCTAAATTCTAACATGTAATCTTTTTTTTATTTTTTTGTATGTACTACATTTAATGTCTTATTGTTAGTCTTATTGCTTAGGTCTAAGTTAGCAGTCAATTGCTAAAATAAATAAATAAATAAATGAAGTCGGTGGATGCTCCTGGTGGTACGAAAAAAACTTTTGTGATGTTACTGATTTTGGCAGCCATTCGATCGGAACGAAAAATTGCATTGGCACTTGCTTCTTCGGGAACCGCTGTTCCCAAATAAATGACCATCAAAAACATGTCTATGATACCATCATGCTTCTTCGGGAATCGCTGATCCCAAATTAAATGAGAATCAAAAACATGTTCAATCGTTTAATGCATGACTTATTTGATCGAGAACTGCAACATGAACAAGAGTATGATCAAAATGAATTGCAAACATTTGTGAATTTGAATGTTTTCAAATTAAATGACCATCAAAAACATTTCTATGATACCATCATGCAAGCTGTACAAAATGAAGTCGGTGGATTATATTTTTTGGATGCACCTGATTACTGATTTTGGCAGCCATTCGATCGGAACGAGAATTGCATTGGCGCTTGCTTCTTCGGGAATCGCTGTTCCCAAATTAAATGACCATCAAAAACATGTCCAATCGTTCAATGCATGATTTATTTGATCGAGAACTGCAACGTGAACAAGAGTAGGATCCCAATGAACTGCGAACATTTGTGAACTGGAATGTTCCCCAAATTAAATGATCATCAAAAACATGTCTTTGATACCATCATGCTTCTTCGGGAATAGCTGTTCCCAAATTAAATAAATAAATAAATAAATAAATAAATAAATGATCAATGAATTGCGAACATTTGTGAATTTGAATGTTCCCAAATTAAATGACCATCAAAAACGTGGATTAACATTAATAATTTTGAAATACAATGCATTCATTTTATAAAAAAAATCGAAAATATTTCATTTCTCTTTTTGGTTGGTTGCAACGAAGTGCATCGGGATCCGCTAGTCTATATATGTATAAAATATGTGTACATTTTGATTGTCACTCCATAACTCCAGAACGGCTCGACCGATTGCAATACAATTTTTAGGAAAGGTGCAGGGAGGAGTGATGATTGTTATTTGATTTTGATTTTGAAATCCAAAATTGGTCCAGCCGTTCGCGATTTAAAAATAAATTTAATTTTTGTCAATTTGATTTTGGTTTAAAATAAGAGTTTGTCCAAGATTGCGATTAAAGACATAATTTTACCAACCTTGCAAAAAATTCGCTTCAAATCGCAGAACGATAAAACGCATTAAGACCATCCTCTGCTGAGGAACTCGCGGCTTCAACTTTTTTTTTGTCATCATTGATAATAAAGGTAAAGGACCAATTTGGACCATCCTCTGCTGAAGAACTCGCGGTTTCAACTTTTTTTTGTCATCATTGATATTAAAGGTAAAGGACCAATGTGGACCATCCTCTGCTGAAGAACTCGCGTTTTCAACTTTTTTTTGTCATCATTGATATTAAAAGTAAAGGACCAATGTCGACCATCCTCTGCTGATGAATTCGCGGCTTAAACTTTTTTTTGTCATCATAGATATTTAAAGTAAAGGACCAATTTGGACCATCCTCTGCTGAAGAATTCGCGGTTTCAACTTTTTTTTGTCATCATTGATATTAAAAGTAACGGACCAGTGTGGACCATCCTTCCTTTGCTGAAGAATTCGCGGTTTCAACTTTTTTTGTCATCATTGATATTAAAAGTAAAGGACCAATGTGGACCATCCTCTGCTGAAGAACTCGCGGTTTCAACTTTTTTTTGTCATCATTGATATTAAAAGTAAAGGACCAATATGGACCATCCTCTGCTGAAGAATTCGCGGTTTCAATTTACTCGGTAGACACTTTTCAAAAATTGCCTATTACAGCCGGTCGAGGATGGTGGTGGGGCCCAAGCCCGACGCACAAAGCAAAGAAGTGTACATTGCCATACAATTTTTAGGGAAGGTGCAGGGAGGAGTGATGATTGTTAGTTGATTTTGAAATCCAAAATTGGTCCAGCCATTCGCGATTTAAAAAAAAAAGTTGAAATTTCGGTTTGACCTAACGAAAAACATCTATCCAACCTATCCAACGTACAAATGTCAAACAGATGAGCATGTTTGAAAATCACTTTCATTCACTCCTGGATTCTGATACTGTCGTTCATACATCCGCTGATTTCCAATTGAAATTTTAATACAAGTGATTATTTTTTTTGAGTTTCATAAATATTGGTAAGTATTGATAATTTAAAAGGTGATTTTCAGTGTGTTCAGTGCAAAAAATGTGTTTGGAATTAAGACAACATAGTGAAAAGTGATTTTGTTCCATAATTTCATCATATTGCATCATCCACTTAGCCAATGCCACCAACAAGACGATCAACTATAGGTCGACATACGCGTAATTCTACCTTTAGATTTAATCAAAGGAGATCGCAAAGTGTAGAGCAACACTCAAAACAAAATCAAGCACAACAATTACGAAGCACGTCGTCGAACGACACGACTTTCACGTCGTGCTGTGCAAGAGATGGAATATGCTGCTTTCGCTTACAATAGCGAACATGATAATAGTGGACATGCCAATATTGGTGGAATGACGGTGAGATGTCCACATTGTGATGCAGCAAAATTTCAAGGTGAAACGATTGGCATGTGTTGTGCTAATGGCAAAGTGAGACTACCAGCTTTTGAATCTCCCTCCGATCCACTAATTTTTTCATTAATAATTTTTTGTCTTAAATTCAAGAATACAATGCGGCATTTCAAATGACTTCTTTTGGTGCGACCAAAATTGTAAGAGACATTTTCATGACGACGCTTAAGGTGATTACTGAGGTGATCTGAGCAGCAATTTTGTTGATGTGTTCAAGAATTCTGACCCAACATCTAATTACATTTTACAAATATTAAAGATTTAAGGTCAGATTTATCCAGTGTTTGCAATTACTACTCCGTAGCAGCGAGATGAATACAAATATAGCTTTGCTATTGCTATCCCTTTTTGACGAGAGCCGTAGCAGAGTCATAGCAGAACAACGAGAAAGTTTGTGCTCTGCTCTGCTCGTAGTTTTGTCGCTTGAGAAACTGTAGCAACAGCAGGAGCAGAAAATGAAGTTCTGTGCTCTGTGTAGTAGTAACGGTAGCAAAAAATTGAGAGCGAGATGAGAGCAGAGCACATGCTATTTTTTCATGTCCTACGGCTCTCTCTCGTTTTTTTTTTTTTATTTTCCTTTCACCTTTCCCTGCACCTTTTTTTTACTTGTCGCTTTGCCAGAATGAGAAAGAAAATATTTTCTGTCAGAATAAAGTGGCTTAAAATAATAAAATAAATATTAGTATTATATTCAAAAACAAAAAATCAAAACAAAAAAACTTATATTCATTTAAAGTATTCAGATTAAATCAAAATTAATGTATAATGTATAAAGTAAATGTTAATTAAGTATAAAAAAGTAAAAAGGAATAGGAATCACCCCTCTTCTTCGTCGTCTTCAAACAAACTTAAATTGTCGATGGCACTATCCAAGTGAGTTGAGTTTAGCCGGACAAGAAGAATATTTTCCAATGTTTCGTGACTTAAACGATTTCGGTTATCCGACAACACCAGTTTTAAAGACGAAAACGCCCGCTCTATTGTTACCTACAAATGTTAAGAAATTTAAACATTTGGTTATAAATATTTTGTTTTAAATTAAGTTAAATTTCTTACTTGAGTTAATGGTATAGCAAAGCATATTTTGCTTAGGGCATAAAGTTCTGGATCGCTTAATTTCCTTACTTTCCAGAAATTTAAAACATTTTCAGTAGATTTCATATACGGCAATTTCAACGAATAATCTTTCCATGGACATCTGTTGAGTCATTCGGAACAATGTTAGCACTTAAAAAGTCGTCCAAAAGATCGAAATTACTTCCTTCATGTACAGTAGAAGCCATTGAATTACTTCCTTCATGTACAGTAGAAGCCATTGAATTATTTGATGAAACTAAATTTGGAATGGGGCTGTGGATTTTAATTTGTGCCCACAATTTCATTAGAAAATGAATTGCTCTTTCCTTTTGTGAGCCGTCCAGGATATGATGAAATCTTGGGTCCAAGTATAAGCAAGCGTCGAAGCCAACATTTGATACCAATTTTTTTGTTCTTACTTCCATACTTTCAAGAAGCGTCTTTCCAATCGTATAAAGAATTGATTCTTTACTTAAAGCGCTGGTTGCTAAAATCTGTTTCGTTGACAACTTGCAAACCAGCCACAGAGCATAAAAATTCCCATAGTGCAATTGTTTGTAGTGTGCAAAGTAGCAAAGGAGTAGCAGATGAAGCCTATAAAAAGTTTCTAAATCCCTCAGTTGCATATAGATGTTAATTTAAGAAGCTAGGGTTGACGGTGCGTATTCTTGCTGTGCTCGGGTCCAGCTCGTCGGATTGGTCGGGGTTCTTTCTTCCCCAGCGTTCTTTACTTTCTAACACAAATCAATTAATGCGCGATCAAAAGAAAGAAATCAAACTTATAAGAGTCGACAAACTAATAAGGATACAAAATGATAATAAATTCGCGCCGACACGCTTGCCTAAACCTGATAAAATGGAGGAATTTCGCTAGATTTGGGAACACAGGTGTTAAGTGTCCCAGTTCTTTACCCACCCAACCTTGACAACAAAAGCAATTAACTGTTGTCCCAAAGCAAAAGTATGCTACATCCTTAATGCATTTTGTAAGAATTAAGCATAAGTACTCGACGGACGGAGATAATCATAATCTAAACCAACATATTTATAATTATAATCATACAAATAAGTTCCATTTTAATTCAGTATTCGAAAACAGAAACATAGGAAAACTAACAATTAGAGTTACATTTAACTTAATTAATTTCGGTATCACGTTTCATTTAGTACTATATTTTAAGAATCATAATTATGAGAATATTTACTTGGGGCATATGACGGAATATATGATTTCAAATCATTATATATATAAATATTATGTAAGGGTTTTGAGCATAAATACTCTCTTAACAATACTCACAGAAGCTGATTTGAACGAATTCAGGAATCAAAACAAACTATGTGCACATTCAAATTACTATGCAATAATTGGCTGCTGCAATATGGTTTGGGGTTTGCCTAGTTACGCAATTTTGAAAACCTGCACATTCTTAGAATTGGGGTTACGGAGATGATGTCCCGGCCTTCGATGGAGGATCTGGCTGATCCTTAGGGTTTCCTTTTCGTGGACGTATCCCTCCCAGGCGTAGATCAAAATTAAGCTCCCGCTGACTAAAAAATGGCTGCGTTAGTTATGTAAGCCGTCAGCCCACAAGTTTCACTTAATTCGGGCCAGAATTATGCCCACTCCAGAATGCCAATAAAAAGGTGTTTTGGTAGCCGCGCAGCGTAGGGTGTTTTTCCCGGCCTTTGGCCCAAACCAAATTCGATGCCTACACATACACAAACATTAGAACCTAACTTTCACTTATTTGCAACACGTACCTTCTGCAGTATTTATCACTCGAATAATTCACGGTTTTAATTAGGTCCCATTTGGTTAATTTTTAGCTAATATAATTATTTAGCTAATAGAAAAATACTTTATGGCACCACGTGTGTGCAAATTTCACTTTGGCCGGCACAATGGAAAATATACGTGATTAATATTCAACGTCTTCAAATGGAATGATATACACGAGAAAATTGTGCATAGCCTGTACTTCCAAAAACCTTATCTCAGCTTTAAGCTTTACCGTAGCGGTGGAATCGGATGATCTTCTTGCATTCTTTCATTCTACCAAGTCCATGGTTACAGAAAATTTGCATGGGCGAGGGTAGTTATAAAAGGTAATGATAAAAAAAATGTACCTAAACATGAAATTTACGTTTTACCCAAAAAAGTTGGACACTACAACCGCAGATAATGCTACAAGACCTGTTCGAAGAAGCGTTATCTGAAAATTATCCAACTTATTTATTCTTGACCTGAATATCTTTAAGATGGAAAACTCCCAGCTTTTTCCCGTCTAAGTTGACCAACTCGTAATAAAAGGGACTCCTTTTCTTTGGAACTTTGGCTGGTATAAAAACTGGAGCTAACTTAGCACTAAATTTCTTACTGGCATTGCTTTGGGTGAAATTACGTGCAAAAACCTCATCGCCTGTCTTTAGTTGTACGTTCCTACTTCGAAGATTATATTTCCTAGCGTTAACCTCGTGCGATTTACTCATGTTTCTCTTTGCTTCCTGTCTGGCTAGCTTTAATGTATCTGGGTATTCTAATCTGATGTCATCGCTAAGCAAATTTAAGTTACGTAGCAAGGCGTAATCTTTCCCGTTCAAGATCATGTTTTGGCCAAATACAAGGAAATACGGAGAGTAACCAGTACTTCTATGTAATGCGGCTCGAAGTGCACCACTGATAGCGTTCAAATTTACATCCCAGCTGGAGTGTTCGTTTCCAATATACGCGCGAATTGCTGCCAAAACTGACCTGTTTAATCTTTCACTCGCATTAGCTTGTGGGGAATAAATTGCAGTACATCTATGAGTTATGCCGAAACTAGTTAGAAAAGCCTCAAATAAACTAGATTTAAATTGAGATCCATTATCCGTTAAGATAACTTCTGGCACTCCAAAGGTGTAAAATATGGAGCTCTGTAGGTAGTCGCATATTTTAGAGGAGGTGAACTTCTTGAGCGGACAAAGGAAGTGAAATTTCGTGTTGTGATCTACAATTATAAGCAACCCAATGTATCCATTCTTTGTACGCGGATACGGCCCTAGAAGATCCATATATAAACATTGAAACGGACGATCGGATGTTAAGGGTCGGCCCATTGGTGGTTTTAATATTATGTTAGGACTTTTCGTAGATCGACAAACTAGACATTCTGAAATGTATTCTCGGATTTGGCTTACCATTCGTGGCCAAAACAAATATCGTTTAACCTTTTCAACTGTTTTACCCATTCCACAATGTGCAGAGCTTTGTGCATCATGTGCTTCCTGTAATATTTCTGGAATCATGGCAGAGGGAACCCAAAGTTTCCAGGATTCACGTTGTCCGTCATTGTCACTACTAAATTCGGTTCTTTTATAAACATATCCATCCATTACTTTTACGTCATGAAGTCTTAATTGGTTTTCTTTTACTCGCTCAATTAAGTTAAGATATTCTAGTGATTTAAAATGACTCGACTGTAAATCAATAATTGGACTACTCGTGACAAATGTTTCTAATTCTGGCTGGTCCAGACGCGACAGGGCATCAGCAACTATGTTTTCCGATCCTCTTCTATGCGTAATGGTAAAGTCAAATGACTGCAATTTCATTGACCATCTTGCAAGTCTTCCCGAAAGATCTTTTTGCCTCATCAGCCACTGTAGAGCGGCATGATCCGTTACTACCAAGAAATTTTGACCCTCGATATATGGACGAAACTTTTTAATCCCTTTAATCACAGCTAGGCATTCCAACTCACTAACCGTATAATTCCGCTGGGCTTTCGACAACTTCTCCGACATGTATGCGATTGGTAATTCTTCACCCTCCCGATCTTGTGCTAAGACGCAACCAATCCCGTAGGTGCTGGCATCGCAGAGTAATATAAATTGTCTGGTGAAGTCTGGAGTTATTAAAATCGGTGCAGATGTTAGACAGGATTTAAGTCGTTGAAAGGCTTGTTCGGCATCCTGATTCCAAGCTAAAGTTTTCTTGGTTTTCAATAATTCCGTTAGTGGAAAGCTTACTGTGGCGTAGTTTTCGACGAATCGCCGATACCAGCCTGACAAACCTAAAAATCTACGCAGCTGTTTTATTGAGATCGGTACAGGAAACTCATTAATCGCTTTAATTTTCTCAGGATCGGTCAGAATTTGGCCTCCTCGAATAATAAATCCTAAATATTTTATTTCGCGCATGCAGAATTTTGATTTTTCGATATTAATAGTGAGCTTAGCTTTTCTAAGACAGACAGCGATTTCTTGAAGTGTAACCAAATGTGACTCAAAGTCTTCGGAAAGGACCAGCAGGTCATCTAAATATACAAAAACTCGTGTTCTTAAATGTGCAGGTATTACTCGATCCATTAATCGGTAAAGGGTTTGTGGAGCATTACACAGACCGAAAGGCATCGTTTTATATTGATATAATGGCCTGTTTGGCACTGTAAAAGCAGTAAATTGCCGAGATTTTTCGTCGAGGGGTATCTGCCAAAACGCATGTTTCATGTCTAAGCCAGTTATGTATTTAGCAGGCGGAAGTCTACTTAAGATTCCGTCGATATGCGGTAGCGGGTATGCATCCTTGGTAGTGACTTTATTGACCTCCCGTGAATCTAAACAAAGCCTGTTCTTCACCCCTTTTCGCACCAACACACAGTTGCTGCTCCATGGACTTGTAGACTCTTCGATTACATCTAGCGCTAACATATGATCGACTTCAGCAAACATAAGTTTCTCTATGGCTGGTGAAACTGGCCAATGCCTCTGTTTAATAGGAATTGCTGCTGCCACTTCTATTTTGTGTTGGATCAAATTTGTTCTGCCTAATCCTTCTTTAGCAAATGATGGAAACACTTCAATGATGGAATCCAACCGACTCTTTTGGTCTTCGGACAAAATATGCAACTTTGGAAGTTCCTGTTTATCGCCCTCTCCACCTACATCTAGTTCAGAAACCTCACAGTTCATTGATATCATCTCGGCTAATCCAAATTTACGCCAGAAGTCTATTCCTAGATACAATTCTTGTTGAAGACCTGGGATAATGAAAATATCCAAAACTTCCGTTTTCTGCCTGTACTTTACTTCAGTTACTTATTTCCCTACAACCTTACTTTGGGTTCCATTTGCAGTTCGAATGTTTCCCGAACATTTTTTTGTTTTGCCTAATGCCAAGAGTTCAAGTGCTGCCTTGCCCCCTGCACAACTAAGAGTTGCCCCGGAATCTAGAAGGGCCGCATATTTGTTTCCTTTTATAAGTACTTCAGTATACAGTCTATCATCGGACTTGCTAAAAATTGCAGATACTAATTTCCCACGGTCGGATCGAATAGATTTCCAGTAATGTCTCAATCGCTTTGTAGATCTTTTTGGACTCTGCCTAATGTTGGTTATTATGGATTCAGCAAACAATCTTTCCCTTATCTTATTGTAATTATCTAGCCTTACATGTAGTGGGATAGTGGAAAAGTGCTGTTTTGTGATCAATTCAAATGACTCTTCCGGCAAACTTAAAGGTACAATTTTATCAGTAGATTTTCCGGGCATGTCTATGTTTTGTCGGGGGACACACCCGCCTGTCGGTTTCCCAAAGGATTGCATCTCGGACAACGGGGCTTGCGAATCCCCTTAGCACCACACCCAAAACAAAATATAACAAAGGGTTCTAGGCAATCATCGAATCTATGCCCAGATTTTTCACAATTCCAACAGACGAGATTGAAAGGTTTGCGTTGAATTGCTAGAACTTCTGGTTCGGACACATTTGGATCGGCTTGGCTTTGTTCGTAAGAATCGGTAAGCTCAGTTACATAAGAACGAAGAGTGCGAGGCTTAAATGCTTTTATCTCATTGTAGAATTGTTCATGCTTACGAACTTCCGCACGTAGTTGTGATCTATTCGAAATTTGTAAATAATAAAGATAAAAAATAAAGATAATCATCAAACGCTTCATTTTCGCCTTGTCGTCTTTTCCTTATCTTTTCCCAAACGTCCAGATCAGTTTCCGCTTCCTCAAAACGTTTACAAAATGCCACACAAAATATTTCCCAAGTAAAATTTATATTGTTACGGTGAAATTTCCAAAACCAGTCACTAGCTTTATTAGCAAAGAGAAGATACAAGTGATCGCAGAGCAGCTGATAATCGTTATTCAAGTTCTGTTCAGTTAAAGATCGTATTCTATAAATAAAATCCTCCATTCTCATGCAATTCTTTGAACCGTCAAACTTTATTCGCCAGTTTTGAATAATACTAGCAGCTTTTTCTGGAGATATTTGAGCATTTAATCTAGTTCGGACGCCACTGTTACTCGAGTTGCTAGCCGAAACGGAACCTGGTAAACTATTTCTAGCACCGCGATTTTCCAAGGGAACGGACGAAGGTATATCGGTTATCCTATTCCTAGCATCACGATTTCCCATCGATGAATTACTTAGGTTTAAATTCATACTAGCTAGTTGTTTCTGGATTGTCTCCTCTATGTTAGAATTTAAGATCTCAATCATATCATCCATCATATTAGCTTGTTGTACCCGTAAGGTTTCTTGTATAAACCTAACTATTTGATCCTGCGATTTTTGAGAAATTGTTTCAACTTCTTCAGTTTGCAACTCATCTAAATGTCGTGTTTGAGATCTAGTAGACATCCCTGTTCTTAAAGTGGGAGGCCTTCCTCTTCCTCGGTTTCTAGGTTGGACTCTATTCTTGGTAAGATCTCTTCCTTCATGATTCCCACCTGAAGCCATCTCTTTTTCTGCTGCCGCTTCTCCCATTTGGTCATTAATTTCTGCTGCTAATGTATTGTTTTCATAGCTAAGTTGTGAAATAATACAACATGTCGCACATGTTGGACACGCTGGTGTGACTCTAAGTGCTTCAACTATACAGTTCTTATGAAATTTATGATGACACGGACTACATGCAGTTATTTCAGTAAGCAATATAACTTCGTTGCAAATTGCGCAAAACGGATCGACTTGCTGGATTAAAGAATCGAGGTTTTCATTACTACGCTCAATACCCATTTTTATTTATTTTTATTTATCGCACGCAAATCTAAACAATGAAATGAATTGTATTATCTCCTAATGTCCGTCTTTCCTCATCTGCTCATTCTCACAAAATTCAAGAAATCTAACAAAATCTCCCCTCTACCAGGTTTAACTATTTCAATTATTTAAATGTTGCAAATTTGTTAAGAAAACAACTCAAAATGCTGGACACTGTCCGAAACCCTCCAGAACATTGTATTTCCTAAGCATTTAGAGATTGATTTTACCGAAATTCTTCTAAAGAGTTTTTTATTGAGTTACTGATTTTGGCCAGCCTAGATCTATCAGGGTCGATCAATCCGAAAACCGAATTGCAATCGCAAATTCCACCAATGGAGTCTATCTGCGTTCCGCAGTCAACAACAACAACTTCAAAATTCTCTACGAAAGGGTTTATTGCAAGGTGAAATGTATGTTTATCCTTTTAGAGCTTAAATGGGACGAAAGATATCCTTTCGGGACCCCACGTTGGGCGCCAGATTGTGTAGTGTGCAAAGTAGCAAAGGAGTAGCAGATGAAGCCTATAAAAAGTTTCTAAATCCCTCAGTTGCATATAGATGTTAATTTAAGAAGCTAGGGTTGACGGTGCGCATTCTTGCTGTGCTCGGGTCCAGCTCGTCGGATTGGTCGGGGTTCTTTCTTCCCCAGCGTTCTTTACTTTCTAACACAAATCAATTAATGCGCGATCAAAAGAAAGAAATCAAACTTATAAGAGTCGCCAAACTAATAAGGATACAAAATGATAATAAATTCGCGCCGACACGCTTGCCTAAACCTGATAAAATGGAGGAATTTCGCTAGATTTGGGAACACAGGTGTTAAGTGTCCCAGTTCTTTACCCACCCAACCTTGACAACACAAGCAATTAACTGTTGTCCCAAAGCAAAAGTATGCTACATCCTTAATGCATTTTGTAAGAATTAAGCATAAGTACTCGACGGACGGAGATAATCATAATCTAAACCAACATATTTATAATTATAATCATACAAATAAGTTCCATTTTAATTCAGTATTCGAAAACAGAAACATAGGAAAACTAACAATTAGAGTTACATTTAACTTAATTAATTTCGGTATCACGTTTCATTTAGTACTATATTTTAAGAATCATAATTATGAGAATATTTACTTGGGGCATATGACGGAATATATGATTTCAAATCATTATATATATAAATATTATGTAAGGGTTTTGAGCATAAATACTCTCTTAACAATACTCACAGAAGCTGATTTGAACGAATTCAGGAATCAAAACAAACTATGTGCACATTCAAATTACTATGCAATAATTGGCTGCTGCAATATGGTTTGGGGTTTGCCTAGTTACGCAATTTTGAAAACCTGCACATTCTTAGAATTGGGGTTACGGAGATGATGTCCCGGCCTTCGATGGAGGATCTGGCTGATCCTTAGGGTTTCCTTTTCGTGGACGTATCCCTCCCAGGCGTAGATCAAAATTAAGCTCCCGCTGACTAAAAAATGGCTGCGTTGGTTATGTAAGCCGTCAGCCCACAAGTTTCACTTAATTCGGGCCAGAATTATGCCCACTCCAGAATGCCAATAAAAAGGTGTTTTGGTAGCCGCGCAGCGTAGGGTGTTTTTCCCGGCCTTTGGCCCAAACCAAATTCGATGCCTACACATACACAAACATTAGAACCTAACTTTCACTTATTTGCAACACGTACCTTCTGCAGTATTTATCACTCGAATAATTCACGGTTTTAATTAGGTCCCATTTGGTTAATTTTTAGCTAATATAATTATTTAGCTAATAGAAAAATACTATATGGCACCACGTGTGTGCAAATTTCACTTTGGCCGGCACAATGGAAAATATACGTGTTTAATATTCAACGTCTTCAAATGGAATGATATACACGAGAAAATTGTGCATAGCCTGTACTCCCAAAAACCTTATCTCAGCTTTAAGCTTTACCGTAGCGGTGGAATCGGATGATCTTCTTGCATTCTTTCATTCTACCAAGTCCATGGTTACAGAAAATTTGCATGGGCGAGGGTAGTTTTAAAAGTTAATGATAAAAAAAATGTACCTAAACATGAAATT